>VXBA01001477.1:53618-117308 GCA_013399895.1 Serilophus lunatus
AGATAGATAGATAGATAGATAGATAGATAGATAGATAGATTAGATACATACATACATACATAGATGATCTAGTTGAAGATATTCATGCTTATTGCAGTGGAGGTTGGACTAGATGTACTGATGCCCTAGGCCTCTTCCAATCCAAACTATTCTATGATTGCGTGGATGGCTAGATGGATGGATGAATGAGTGGATGGATAAAACTGTAGTCCTTCTCTGTGGCCTAACTGCAGTCACCCAATCCACCTTCATGTTACTCTAAATAGTTGAAGAGCCATACCAAGGTGCATGAAGAAGTGTGGAAGACAACTAATGGCAAGAAATCCTTTCAAATGCCAATGTAGCAGGTACCTTATGTATAGCAGAGCTGCCTGGGGCCAGAGAAAAATGTTGTTTGATATGGGCCTATAGCTTAAGAATTTTCAGGAATCCTAATATTACATCAATCAATTTGATGTTATCATGACCTGTAAGGATCACTGAGACACTGAATCACACAAAAACCTCCTTTCAGCTCCAAAATTTTTCAGGCTTAAAAAGATGCCTTTAATCTCTCATGTTCCTCAGTTCTGTCAAAGCATTACAGAGCCTCACTTCTGTACCATTAGGACTTTATCATAATGTCTTCCTGTGTTACAGCTTTGTCTAGCAAATTAAGAATGCTATTAGAATACATATATAGGACAAATGCAGATAACAAACAGTAATGTGTGAAGAGCTCAGGATTTTTCTAAGTTTTTACTGGGTTTAGGTGGCAAGGTTTTGGTAAGAAGGGAGCTATAGAGGTCAATTTTCCAAAAAGCTGCTAGATGTTTCCTGTATGTCTCAGCCAAGGCTGAGACAATCAGTGACAGGGTTAGCACCTCTGGGATATCATCTTTAAGAAGGGGAAAAAACTGCTATGCAATGGGAGCCAGAAGAGAGGAGTGACAATATATCAGGGATTTCATGTGCAGACACAGAGGTCAGTGAAGGAGGAGGGAGAGGTGTTCCAGGTACTGGACCAGAAATTCCTCCCCAGTCTATGGCAAAGAACACGATGAGACAAACTGTCTTCCTGCAGTCCTTGGTACATGGTGGGACAGAGTTCCACTTGCAGCCTATGGAGGACCTCACGCTGGAGCAAGTGGATATGGAAAGCCCATGCTGGAGCAGGCTTCTGGAAGAACCTGTGGAGCCATGAAGAGAGGAGCCCACACTGTAGTAGTTTTTCTGGTAGGACTTGTGAACCTGTGGAGGACCCACACTGGAGCAGTCTGTTCCTTCTCCATGGAAGACATCCATACTGAAGCAGTTCATGAAGAACTGCAGCCTAGGGGAAGGTCTCATGTTGGAGAAGTTCGTGAGGGACTGGATCCTGTGGGAGAGACCCCACAGTGGGGCAGGGAAGGAGTGTGAGGAAGAAGGACCATCAAGGGGAATGTGTGGTGAACAGACCACAACCCCCATTCCCTGTTTCCCTGCTCTGCTGGAGGAAAAAGAGTTAGAGAAATAGGGAATAGATATGAGCCAAGGAAGAAGTGAGAGGGATTGTAAGATTTAGTTTTTGTTTCTCATTACTGTACTCTGATTTAATTTGCAATAAATTAAATTAATTTTCCCCTAGTAAATTCTGATTTTGCACATTATGGTGATCTGTGCATGATCTTTTCCTGTTCTTACCTAGACACATGAGCCTTTTTCTATATTTTCTCCCCCTCTCCACTTGAGGAAGGGAGTGACAGTGAAGCTTTGGTGGTCCAACCCATCATGTGGTCGTTAGGATTACTAGCGTATGCTCTGCTTGTATTATCACAGTCAGTCAAACAATGGCCAAATAGGCTTTTACAAAGACCTCTCCTAAGGAGTGGGTAACTCACAGTAAACAACTATTTAAATTTTTTTTCTTTTTTTTCTGCTGAACCTGAGAAAGTTATTCTGCCAGTTACCAATTATAGGAAGGATGGATTTTTGTGAAGCAGTCATTTTAGGTACATGTCAATACATACTGACACAAAAACTCTTCAGATAGAAATTGTCTTTGGTCCTAATATCAAAAGAAATGCCTTCTCTCCACTTCCCTGAAGTGCTAGAGAAACAACTCTGTGAAAAACTTTTTAGAAATAATTCTGTTAAAAATATTTGCTATTGTACCTTTGTAGAAAGAAATTTTTCATTTGCCGTGTTACTGTCTCTGGGGATGTGAACAATCATTTTGACCAAAAGTGATCAGGAATGGGATTCATCTTATATAACTTGTCATTCAAAAGTAGGGCAACTTGTCTAAGCTCTCTTCCAAGACAGGAGTAGACAGCGATAAGGCCACAATGGCCCTCATCCCATCTCTCAGATACTGTTTTGAAGCAGAGTAAACCATCCACCATCAATGCACAGTTTTTTCAGGTAACATGTTGAGGGAGAATACATTATTGGTTTAGACAGCTTGAGTTATCTAGCAATTCTCTCTCCAAATGCATCAAATGATGTAGAGAAGGCCACTCTATCATGTTAGTCCTCACCTAAACGCTAACAGTCATTAGCTGTTCAGTTGAATGGCTGAAAAACTCAGCATGTTTCAGTGACTATGGCACTTATTTAGTGATTGTTCCTCCTCTGACTACAGAAGAAATTATCACAAACACCACGTTATAATGCATTATCATAGACATCATTGCGCCTGTGTTCTGTTTCCCAACCATTCCCAAATTTGTTTTAGAAAACTGAAAAATACTTCAAAGGAAAAAGTTGCTCTGAGAGACATATAACTATCAGATGTGGCAATAATATTTTATCATACATCATACCTCAAGCTGCAGCTGGTTGTAATTAAAGATAAAATTAAAAAAAACAAAAACAAAAACAAAAGCAACCCCTATTTATTTTTATCTCTGTAATTCCAACTCTGACATTAGGCTTTAAGCGGAAACATAGAGCCAGTATTTATTAAAAGAAACCACTATTTGAGATATACAAAGATTTAGGGGTCCTTCTGTAACTATTGTCAATGAAACTGTTTTAAACAGTTTTATTCAGGAGAGTAGAGAAGAAACAACCATGTCTATTACTGAATGTCAGCAATACAGTATAGACGGAAACAATTGTCTCATCATCTAACACTGGCTCGAACTGCCCTTGACGTTTCTATTTTGGTTCTTTTTGAGCACAAAAGATGCACATTATTGCAAATTAACTCTTGGTTGCTGATGTTTTATAAGTTTTGTGTATCATAGGTTACTAAGGTTACACCTTCAGAAGCAGATCATGTGCTAATTACACCTGCTGACAATGACATTGTGTCCTTCCCTGCGGAGCTGAAATAGTTGAGAAGGCAAAGAATAATTGCATGTATCTTTATGTTCAATTGATTAAGAATAATGCTTTGACAAGGCCATTTATTATTATTTTGAGGAATAAGTCCACAATTAGTAGATGAAAGTCAGGAGAAGATCACAGGAAATACTTCATTCAACAGCACAGTAGAGTTTCAGATGAGTATTCCTGCCAGAAATCAATTTTATGATGTTTAGGTGAAAACTATAATAGATATTAAGATGTGTCAGCAGAATTCTTTATGTTAAAATATTTTCAATTGATTTTTTTACATTTCAGTTACAAAACACATTTTGTTATATTTAGAACAGCACCACTGTATCTCTGATTTTCTACTTTAAAAGGGCAAATGTATGTACTGCTTTGAAATGATAATAAATTAACATCCATATTTACTCTCACTCCTTATGTTTTCAGCTGTAGTAATGTCACAGATCATAAGTTCTGTCTGCCACCAATACCTAATTGTCCAGATAATCATTTATCCTGGAATATTGAGGTGAACATACCCTACCCAATACATCATGGCTGCAGATCTGTCACATATTTCATGCACTTGTTGAAGGTCCAGTTCCCTGCCGTATGTTTCCAAGCTCACTGAGGCATCAGGATACTCTTTTTTTCTCTCCTGTCTTCTACAATCCTAAGTCTTGAATATGAGAGATAGAAAGCAAGCTGCCTTTATTGAGAATTTTTTTCAGTATCTCACTTTGAGTCACAGAAGGCAGACACAAGTGACTGAGATAAAAGTACCCTTTTGTGCATATCAAATAAAAATTATCCTTTATTTCTGTATTGTAAATTGTTTGCTATTTTTAATAATCCTTGCTCCTTTTGCATGTGGGTGTAGGGTTTTTTATTTATATGTAAAAGCCTATGTCTGGAGGACTACATTGCATGCAGACGTGTCCATTAACACTGTAGGAAAAGACAGGTTTCGGGTTGAGATGGTTGTAGGAAATTCCTTAATATAAATCTACTGGCAAGTAATTTCTATGGTAAAAGTTCAGCAAAAGTCCAACTATATATTTCTGGGATGTAAACACATGAGTTCTTTAGGTATCAACTTGCTGTATAGAAGTGGCTCTGAATATGTAATTGTCATATGAGTTTGAAAATATTTTTTAACCTGCTTGCTTCTGAATGTCCATTGTCACCTGATAACACCTAAAGGCTCTACCACACTAAAAATACCAAATCTTTTATTTTGATAAATGTAGCTTTTTTGTCCTTAGCTAAGATCTGTGACAACATTTAGAATATATCTGGAGAATGAATGGTACATTGGTGGAATTTTCTACTAATTCCAAATCACAAGTATATCTATTAGCTCCAAAACCAAATATTGTTGCTTAGCTTTCAAATGTTGGGTTTTATTTGTTTTGGTTTGATGGTGTGGTTATTCATTTTTCCAGGATTTTTGTTCTATGTCTGTAACAACATCATGACACAATTCATTTATTAATCAGAATATAGTGACATCCCAGACATCAGCCGAGTATTTTGTTTTTTCTATTTTAAACAGATTTTTGTTGAGTAGCTGAAGAATGTGAACTTCCCATGAGTGTAATTGGAATGAAAAGCTTGTAACAGCAGGTGCTTTAATCTTGTTACAGACAAATAACAAATTTTGGAAGAAATGATACAATTACACTGATCAAATATATGACAGTGATCCAACACCTTCACAATTTTAATCTGTCAAAATTGCAGTATTAAAGTGAGCAAGAAAACCAGCTTTTCTAGGCTACTGAAGTCAGATAAATAAAGAAATATGGTTTTAATGTGAGATGGTATTCTTGCACTTTTCTATATATTTTACTTAACGCGTGTTTCAGAATTTTATTAGCTTTGACTTTTAAATTAAATATGTATCTTTTACAGCACAATCTTGAAAACTCCAGGTCTGTCATATAACCTTTTTCATTTCACAGTGTTTTCTAGTTTGGGAATGTTCGTGTATATTTACAGAATCACAGAATATGCTGAGTCAGAAGGGACCTACAAGGATCATTGAGTCCAACCCTTAACCTTGCACAGAACCACCTCCAATAGTCACTCCATGTGCTTAAAAGCATTGTCCAAAATCTTCTTGAACTCTGTCAGCTTTGGTGCTGTGACCACTTTCTCCGAGGAAGCTGTTTCAGTGCCCAGCCACCTTCTGGGTGAAGATGCTTTTTCTAATATTCAACCCAAACCTTCCCTGACACAAATTCAGACCATGTCTTCGGGTTCTGTCTTTCTTTCCACTTATACTAAGAACCTCTTTGTCTCTTTAAGAAGATCATTTAGATAGGCTGGATTTATTCTCTATGTCAAATATTGTATCACAGTCAGAAGTTGTGAACTTTTGTTTTGGAGTAATTGATGACCATGATTATGAATAGAAAGTTATAGCACAAAACTTCAGTATTTTCAATCTGATTCCATATTCTGGGAAGAGTGTGTGTTTTATGGAAGATATAGTCCCTTTACCTCATCTTCTACACCCCTGGATATGCAAGAGAATGTTAATTCAATAGAAAACACTGCTTTGTTTTCTGGTGGGACCTACAGGTTATTGATCTCAGATCCCAAATTCTTTTTTGTTTTCAATATTACTGAGTGAATATAGTTGATTAATGTAATTCAGAGCACATACTCCTACACTTTAGTGCAATACAGGCAATGCATCTTTATATCAAATGAAAATACATGAACAATATAAATAATAAATTTTCTATCAGTCCTAAAACAGATTGTATTGAGTAGACTAAACAATTTTTTTACACAGTTTTTACCAGAAAATCATTTCCATAAAATTTATCTTGACAAAAATTTTGTGCACAAAATCAAAGAAAATTTCAACATGAAAATTCAAAGTTTTATTTTAAAAAGAAAAAAATTACTTTTACCCACCCACTCACCTGAAATAATTTCAGGAAATGCTCAGCTTGTATTTTCAGCAACATGTATATTTTAGCTGAAAATATTTGTCCTGTTCTCCTTCTTAGTTATCTCTAAACACTGCTAAAATAAAGAAGCTTGGCTTGCTTCCTTCTCACCTCAGTTCCTCCCACACCTTGCTCAAATTATTAATTGAACAGTTTGTCTAAGACTTTGTGTAACAACTGTGTCTCTAATGAATGCAGCCACAGATGCAAATGAAGGCTGAGGAGCTGATAGTATCCATAGACATGAACATAGTTAATAAGCACATCTCATTTGGGTGGGGATTGATTGCAAAGTCCTTTTGAGGCTGGTTTTCTTAGTTCTTTACTGCCTGTGATTAGTACTCTCACAAAGCAATTGGAGGCTGCTGAAGTGTAAAATGAGACTGATTCACCCCAGAACTCTGTTTCAGACCCTACTTGGTTTTCCTGTCTGTCAAGTTATTGGTCAGGAATTAATTTCTCCTCAAGAATAATGACACTCTTTATGGTTACCATAGGGCTATGTTAAACGGTGTTGCTAGCTTTAGGTGCCACAGATGATTTGGCTTCCAGGAACAACTGATATTTGGAACATGACTTGTGAAAACCTTTGCTCTTAGAAAGCCACTTTCTCTTTTTTATTAACTCTATTAGGATAGGTATCTTGTTCTATTCTAGTTCTTTGTTTTTTCGGTAATTTACTCTCTGTAGTGACATTTTGAGGTTATGATGTAGGCTCAGATTCAGCATGAGCTCTTCTGGGCTTCATTCTCTGGTTCAGCACACACAAAGAGGTCTAGTATGAATAATTTCTTCCCTACTTATAGAGAAAAGGGCAGTTTCCATGATGTGGACACAATATTCATTTACAAAAAATCTGCTGGGAATGATCTTGAAAGCATAAGGTTAAAACTCTTTTGATAGAAACTAGGCATACACTATTCTTTATAAGCTAGTGCAACAAAGTGGAGAAAAAAATGTGCTGTTTCTTCTATAAGACTTTGGGTTTCTAGCTGAAAATATCCTTTGTTTTTCAGCTTAAAGGCTAACATCAGAAAACTCCTGAACAGGGGTATTTCTTATAGTGAAGTGCCAGAAAACAGGTTCTGGTTGTTCCTTTTACGTGACTATACATCTTTCCATTGCTGCTGGCTCTGAGAAGTTTTAACTTTCTATGTACATTTCTTTGTCCTTATATCTGAGCTCTCAGCTTGTCTGTCTTGAACATTTATGTGATTTTGTATTTGAATTCTAATAACAATTACTAGAATGAATACAGACTAACAGAATAATCTTACTTTTAAGGAGAACTACGAATGAGATCATTGAAGGAAATGCCTACCTGTGTGCCTACCTGTGCTCCACTGGTTCATCTCTGAGTCAGATGCCATCTGAATGTTACATATGCCCTTGAAGAAATTTGGAAAGTTAAAGGATTTTGGAATGGAAATTGCCATCTCTTGATTTTGCAGTATTTGCTCCTGCCTTTTGGACACGGGTCTAGTTCTTGAGGTACGCAACCAGTAAATACCATCCTGCCTTACAGCCTCTGCTTAAAGTTCAGGATAATAGCCTTTTCTATCTTAACCTCAAAACTGTTCCTTTAACCAAGCCTATAAACACATCCTAAATTAGACCTTGCCATCTTTCCTTTGGGAGATGTGAACAAGGATGTAAAGAAATGGAACGAGAAAGAAAGAAACACAAGGCAAACTGACTCTACTTGACTTTTTGAGGCACTCAGAAGGGAAATGATCCTTTTCTTTCTTTCTTCTCTACTTTTTTTCATCATATATAAAATATATATACATGTCTAAAATTTGATTTTCAAAACCTTTCTGCCCTTTCCTGGGTGCTTTAGTCCATGTTAGACAGATCAAAAGCTTTTCAGTGTCTTCAACAGGGATATTCCACTTGAAGCAGTCATACAGCCTCACTAGTACCCTTGTCAGTGTAAACTAGAGCTGAACATAATTATATGCCTTCCTTAGGATGAGTTTAATTGTTTTCCATGATTCCTTGGCTGTGCTGACTGCATTGTCTCTGCCTAGACATCTAGAGCTTAGACACTTAGCTCATTTGCAGAACTTTTCCATCGTGACTGTCTAGAAGTAAATGGTTAAATCTGAGCTGAATCTTACTCCATGTTTCTCTTTCTCTTCTTCCATTACATCTTTTAAATGTCCTAGAACATCCCTGTCACTTCACTGTAGAGATACAAAATGAGTATACTATCTGAACTTTTGAAGATTTTCATTTGTGCCTACTCTCAAAATTGGGAGTAGTTTCTCTTCTTATCGGAATGTGAAATAAGACATAGATTGTGCTATTTTTCGAAACCATTTTGCGAGACAATGCGTAAATTGGATAGAGTGGATTCCACCCTAATTACACTACATTCACAAAATTTTTCTAGAAGTTTTCAAGCCAGTTTTCCTGAAGCTTTTTTGTGCATGTGTGATTGTGTGCGTGTGCATGTGCTGATTATTGTTGTTCTTTCTTCCATTTAAATTTCCCTGCTGCCTCACAGTTCCCACACAATGTTTGCTTGATTGCATATTCTTTGTGGTTTCATTTGGTTTGTCTCTCTACTGGGAGGTCCTGCAAGCAATGTTAATAGACCATCCTCCCAAGAGGGTTTTATGGGTAATTTTCTTTGCCATCTGAAAGATTTATAATCAAAATATTAAACATGAATAGGAAATGGAACTAAAATGCAGCTCAATTCTATAGATGTATGCTGATTTATTTATATGTGGATACAGCACTCAGAGACCTCAGATTTCTGCTGACAGATACAACCAGGCAGCAATTTCAGCTCAAGGCTATGTGCAAGGGACTCTTACATTCAGTTCACTATCAATACTAAGGTCTTGCACAGTTTTTGATGAGGCTTTTGAGGGCAGATCCAAAAAAGTTTGTGAGCTGTGCCTGTCTGCAGTATTCAGACTACATTAGGAATTTCATTTCACCAAAGCAACTCTTAAAGTGTCTTTAGTGGGCCTCAGAAGGATAATGCAAACAGCCTAAATCAGCAGTCTAGACTCTGTAAGTAGACAGTGGAGAGAGGCAGACCTCTCTTAGGGTCTATGAGTACCTACTTTAGTTAGCAAACTATTTTTGTCCTTTGACCCCTTGGAGCATATACACCTACTCCAGTATTACCATGTCCTGAGCAAGGGGCAGCTTAGACTGGCCAAGAAATAGCAGCCCCAGTCTCAGCTGAACACTTGGAGAGTAACTCTTGCAAAGAAAGGCATACAACCTGAAGGTTTGTGTGTAGCTTTTTTTTCCCCAGAAAAATTGCAGTTAGGTGTACCAAAACCACGTCTTTGTTTTTTACTATTTTTGCTTGAAAGTTGTAAAAAATTGGCAGTACATTGAACTAAGAAAATAAGAGATGTTTTATTACTAATTAAGGTAATTTAAATCTTATTCTTCATTTCAGGAACAACAACAAATACCACTGTTTCCAGGAGCTTATCTCCATATTCCCACATTTGACATATATAGAGAGGATTTTTCTTATATCTGTCAGTCTTCTCTGTCAGATTTTGGTCTTTCTTCTGCTTTGCATGCAGGAGACTTTGCAGTTTCATTGATATTTAACAGTCCTCTTATACTGCTTATTTTTTACTCATATGCCATGATGTACACAATGATTCTGGCAAATTATTAGCAGACATTTAAATGCTGTAATGTAGCTTGCTGGTTCTCCTTGCACATCTCTGTTTTAGTTGACTCTTTTCTTGGTATTTGTAAACTAAACTTCAAATGCATTCTCACAGCTAGTCTTTGATGGGATCTTAGATGTCAGAAAGCTCAGTTTTGTTTAGAAATTTTGAGACCAGTTTGTTTATTTCCAAGCATGTTCCTGTAAATGATAACAAACTAACATGCTCCAAAAACTTCACTGCTTGTCAACTTGTCTTAAAAGATATCTTCTAAATATACTCCGGGGTTTATTTTAACTCTCTACAAATAAAACCATCAACCATTACTATGATTTTTAAGAAATAAAGATTTGAGCCTATTTTCCAAACTTAAAAAGTAATTTCAGTAGATATTATTTTGTACTAGGTACTTCTGAAAAGGAAAGGAAATACATGACTGTATATAGTTCCCAACAAGAATACTAAAATATTTTGCATTTGAACAGTGAACAGTCCCAAATTTTTGATGCTTGGTATTTTTGCTTTTTTTATTATCAACATTTTATCCAAAGTAGAATTCAGGTTTCTGTTATCTCTGTTTAGACACTTCCCTGTTATTGTGGATTTAGTTCATCTTAAAATGATGATCATGAGTCTCAGTGGTGTTTGAGAGCTTGCAGTGGTGATTAACAAAGGCCCGTTTCTACTCTGAGGTGCACTGAAGTATGTAATTAAACATTATTCTTTTTCTCCAGGTTGGAGCTGAGTTTTGAAATGAGTGGTTTGATTGAAAACTCAGCTTTGTGAAATAGTCAAGTTCTCCCCAAGCTAAAACCAAGTTCAAAATCCTGATGATAGAGTTAAAAGAGCTTGAGCTTAAGCTATTAATAGAGAGATCTCTGTGCTGACACTGCCTTTAAACTCATCCAAAGTCCTACAATTCGTGATGGCTGCACATTAATTTCAACTGGATATAAAAATACAAATATCTTTGTTATGTTTACTCCCTAAATAGACATTTTCGATGCATCCTTTCAGCAAAGCAGCTTGACAGCCTCCGGAGCTCCAGTAAGCAAACCATTACTAGCAGGCTGAATTGGGTAGTACCTCTATATTGAGAACTGGTGACACACATCTGGAATGCTACCTGTCTGGTTCTGACCTTCCAGTAGAAGAAGGATATGAACACACTGGATTGACTTCAGCCAAGGACCTCAAAGATAATTAAGAACTTGAAGCATCTGTGACATGAGGAGAGACTGGGGGAGGTGAGGCTGTTCAGTTTGAAGAAAAGAAGCCTCATGGGGGAATTTATGTGTGTTAAAATATCTTCAGGGACATTAAAGAAAGTGGAGCCAAAGTCTTCTTTGCAGTATCTAGGGACAAGAGGCAATGGGCATGATTTTGATTCCACTTATTTTTTTTTTTTTGTGAATATGGTCAAAAACTTGCAGAGTGGTTGTGGAATCTTCATCCTTTGAGAAACTCAAAATTTGACTAGACACCATCCTTAGAAACTAACTCTAGCTTATCTTCCTCTGAGTAGGGGTGTTGGCCTAGTCCAGAGGTCATTGCTGACCTGAATGAGTGGGTTTCTGTCAATTTTAGGTGATTCACAGACTGAAATGAAGAAAATAAGTTTCAGTGGCTACAATAGTGTGGTGGTTTGGACCACTATTTCACTAGAGGCGTACAAAAGTGACAAAAGACTGAACAGAATTCAACAGCAAGTGACAGTTTTATTGCCTAGGGCACTACCACAACCCAAGACAAAATACACAATAAAACCTGACAATGTCACGCAAAAAAAACACAACAAAAAAACCAACAAACTGCTCCTCAAAGCCAGCTGGCTGGCTGAGAAACAGGAGAAGGAAGGGAAGCCACCTCTATGGTGGTATGCTCTCAGCCCTCAGAGCCTCCTGCAAGACAAACAAGGTGAAAAACACCCCCCCCCCAGAGACACCCACAGGGAAGCTATCACTTGTGGTTTGGCTGGATTGGCTTGGATGGCGCCATGCTGCTCCCTGTCCTGATGGAGGTGAATGAAAGCAAGNTCTTCACTCCAGGCAAAATGGCAGTTCCCACCAAAAAACATGCGGCTGGGCCCTGGGGCTCCATCAGCCCTGCTATGTGCTCGGTGCCCGGAGGGCCCCCAGCAACCCCCAGGGCGGATCCCTGAGGTGGTGGTGCAACTCCCAGCTATCTGGAGCAGTTGCCGTCACTGCGCAGTCACCGCCAGCACAGTGCCAGCACAGGGCACCCGCCACTGCCCCAAGGACCCTGCAGAAGGGATCCCCAGGCCAGCGGGACCGCAGGAGCTGCCCGCAGGCCAGGGAGGGCAGTGGGTGCAGCTGCCCACCACAGCAACCAGCGAGGAGGCACTGCCACCATCCCCAGGAAGCCGGGGAGCGGCAGCACTGGTCACAGCCTGCTGCATGGGACGAGGGGAGCAGTGGGAGCCTGCACTGCCCACTGCAGGCACACAGTGTCCCAGCACCCCCAGTTTGTCCCCACCCGCTGCCACCAGCAAAGAGGCGCTGGGCAGGACCGGGCATCTCTCCTCACTCGCATGGTGCCGCCTCCTCACCAGGAGGAGAGGTTCGCACCAGGAGAAGGGAGCGCCGCCGGTGTTAGTGATCACGGTATGTCCCCACATCACTCCGTGGTGGAACACGAGCCCCCTTTTCCTCGTGCTGTGGTCATGTGCATGTCAGAGCGCCGGTTCCATTCACTGTCAGCTCCGTCACCGCCGCTGCTTCCCAGCCCTGATCTGGGGTGCGGAGAACAAATGCAGGGAGGGAGCTCTGCAGATTCACTGACACTGCAATCTTGGTCTTTCCTTCAGGTTTCTAAAAAAAACGGTTTTACGAACAGGGCAACAAGTGAACAACCAAACACCCTCCCAAACACCCTTCCCTCTCTCCTTCCCCCCAAAAACCACTGAAACCCCCCACCTCATACCCATAACAAGTAGTTTTAGTGGCTTCAGCTGTCCTGCTGTGGGATATGTGACCCCATGATATTAGGCATTAAAAATTCCTTCAAATCTCAAGAAATTTTTGTCATTATTGTCAATATTCGTTCAAATTCTTTTATCTCAATTGTTTCAGTCTTCTTTATCACAGAAAGCTTCACCATTTTGAGAGGAGAAATAAAGAAGGAAAAAGTATATTTTTTTACTTTTAAAACATCTTTACAAAGAAGGTATTTCCTAAGAAAAATTCTATGTTACAGCAAGTCATCCACAATGATCTTTTTAGCTATAACAGAACAATAGATTGTTTAGTCCATAGTTTCCTTCATGCATGAAATGAACATCTTTGTTGGATTTCATATACTCTTTGGGTCAAGTTACTAACATATGTATAGTTTAAATTATTCATCTGAGAAAATCACACAGATTTAGCAAGCAGATTTACACAAATGCTCTTCAGAACAAGAAAAAATATTGCAAAAGGTATAAATGCTGCTTTATTATCTTAGTAAATACTAAAGTTATTATAAAGGAAGGAAAAAAGATAGTTAAATATTCTCTGTTGGCTGCATGTATTCTCTTGTTGAAGAAGCTGATATTAGGTCTCAGAGGTGTGGTAATCTTTCTTTAAAATATTGAATATTCAGAAGCAGTAATTCAAGTTACATTTTATTAGTTGAAACTCTTCTTAATAGTCCTTAAAGATGCCTATCTATCCATTTTCTGTTTTTTTCCTCCTGTTCAGTATTGGCAGTTCAAGTGTTCTATTTTGTGAAGAGTCAGCCCCCTGAGCTCTAATTTCCACTAGTGCTTACTTCCAAAACATGTAAACTCCCTTTAACCTTAATAATACAGGAAATCAACTGTAAATAGCAAAAGTGATGCACATCCATGACTGAATATTTAAGATGGAAGGATAAAATATGCAGAAGCATAGCTGTGACACAGTACCGTTATATGATTTAGATCATATACTACAGTAAACAATATTGTTGTTTGAAGTAGAAGTATAAGAACTATAACTTGCAGAGGTGTTGTATAGTTTTCCTCAGCATTTATAAAGAAACACTAATTAATAGAACAAGAAAATATTGCATGAGCAATAATTTCAATGAGGTGGTTAATGTGATTCTGTAGTGGTGAAATTTATTTCAAAACCCATTCCTTGCCTAAGAATGGGTTCCCAAATGATCATATTTAATTTTTAGCAATTAATATATCTGTCTTTTTTTTACAGGGCAACATTCCTTATGAGATCACCTTTGTAATATTCATCAATTCTTAAACTCTCGACAATCCAACAATACTGTCTCACCCCTGCCACCTCCCTAAAACTGCCCCCCCTGGAGTTTTTCCAGGTTGTCTGGACCTCTGTTTTGTCGTGCCTTCTACAACTTCCTTGCAGGCGGCTGCGTGTCTCAAAAGGAATGCTAAACACAGTTTCACAAATAGTGGGAAAGGCCTCACAAGAAAGCTCATGAGTGAGACCATACAGTCAAACTAAAACCCCAGGAATATGTGAAAAAAAATCAAGGCATCATCTTATGTCTTCACTTTCTACCTTTCTTTGTTTGTCACAGTCTTACAAAACAAACTACTGAAACTGCCTTTGTCTGAAAATTAAAAACTCAGAATATTCAGCCTGTACCTACTTCCAGATATCATTTATTCTCTTTGCTAACAAGAAAAACAGATCAGTTCTGTAAAACTCCTCAAAACACTTCAAAAAGTCATCATTCATGTTTTCCAAGATATTATTATGGTGTCCTTCACATCACCCAGCTTAGCTTATCTATCAATGGAAGAAGATAAGGGGAAAGTGAAAAGACTGAAGGCTTTGATTACACTGACATTGTGCCGGCCCCAAGGGTTGTCCCTAGGGTTTGGTCCAGATGATGGAACCACACTACACAAGGGAATTCTGCTATCCATTTCTCCAGGGATGCTCTCAATCCACTCCAGAAGGCAACCATAAATACCAATCACACCATCTGCAGTAAGGGCAATTACAGAAAGACCAGGAGTGAAGATTATAAACCTGTACAAGCCTATATTCCAGACTGTCTACAGGTAGAACCCCATGTCTTTTCACTGCCCCTACGGTAATCTAGTAAATATAAGTAAATTCTGAATCTAAATATGTGTCATAGTCTGAGTCTGCTTGAATAAAGTGCCACAAGGGATAAAAGGTGCTAAGCTCATAATTTCACTGTCGTTTGAATAGTTTGCTTTTTCTTCTTTTCCTAACAAACTGTGGCCTGCCCTAGAGTGCACTTTTATGTCTTGTCATAACATTTTAAAGGTAATTTCAGTGATTTTAATTCTGTCTTATTTTTCTTCTCAGAAGTATCTTCTTTTTCCTTGAGTCTGATCCCTTTTTCAGGCTCTCAGAATCTGTTTCCATATCAAAATTGTGTGGTTTTGATACTTGCACTTGGAGAAATATATGGATTGTGGATATCGAGGAAGATAGTTTAGTTTTAAAATTAACCTACTTAAATTTCAAAATTAAATTAACTTTAAAAAAAAATTAATTCTTTGGTTTATTTGTATTTTTAAAAAAATTAATCTTTTAGATGAATGTGACAGGTATAAACTGTTTTAAAAATGTACCCAGTTGCTTTCTTTAACTGTCTGCCTTATCACAAATTTAAAGAACAGTCATCTTATTCCCATACACCGTGTGTTTTTCAACTATTGTTAAAATTTGTATTCTGGCCTGTCCTAACCTTTGCATGACAGACAGTTAATAGCTTTCATTACCATTTCACCAGTACAGTGGACTCTATGCACAATATCATCTCATGAAACCTGGTCTGTTTCATCAGGACACACTCTCACTTTTTTCTGATTCTTGGAGGGCACCCATAATAGTAGGTCCTTTTGCTAAACCCAGAGAAGAAAGGTGTAATATTGGATAAATGGTGAATGTGTCAGGGGGAAAGCAAAGGCCAGAACAGCATTTGTCTTCCCTGTGTCAAAAATAACACATCCAAGAACAAATCTCAATGATGATTTCCCTGTGGTACTATGGTTCTACATGGTTCCTAAAAAAGACTGGGACAGCTAGACAGCAGTCTAGCCCCTCTCCCCCACTCCCCATATGTTGCATCTCTTTTTGAGAGGGACTTCCTCCAAAGACCAAATTGAACTTCTTTGTGCATGTATAAAACTCTGTTTACATTAATGTACTCATTACCAGAATGATAAGCCCATATTTAAAAATACATCGATCCCAGAATAAAACAAATATACAATCAGTATCTACCCCTTATGGCATGTACTTACACACTAGAGGGAGAAACATTACTGGACAATCAGAGAATCCTTTGAGGCAGAGGGAGTACACTGAATGATCTCTCTTCCTGGAAGGATTGCTGTGACAGTGGTCTTTGAATATCAGAATCAGAGAGTTAAAGAGAAAAGGTACACTCTGCCTCAGTATTTGGAGAAATTCCAGGAATTCTTCCCTCTCTCATTTTCAGTTGCTTAAACCCGTGCTTCAAGGAACCTGCTGGACTTTTTGTGTGCGCTTCCCGTCTACAAAGGTTATTCTAGCTGGATTTCCAGAGCAGTGAAAACAGTAGGGGCTTGCTAGCTCTAAACAAAGATCTTGATACCCAGTTGAACTACAAAGGACCTGGCACCTCTCCTCATAAAAGCCTCCCTTTAACATGCAGCTACTGAATTGCAGACAGAACTTTCTCACATTAGAGCTGGCAGGCAGCAAGGACTGTCCCACTTTAAGCCTTGCACTCCTGAGAACAGGGAGAAAGAAGCAAATTCATCTAAAGTTTATCTCACCTTTCACCTGGAAGGATCACAGTGATTCTGTATGATGTTTGCTCTTCTAGTAATAAAGCTCTAATGAAATTTTCATTGTACAAAAAGGTTTTATTTTTGGTTTTGTCTGTTTAGATTTTTTTTATATTGTCATATTAATCTGCTGTTGGTAAGAATAGCACAGTGTAAGTCTTCCAGAAGGCTATTACAGTGTTCTAATTTCAATTTAATTATCAGCTCCACCCCTCCTTACATTTCATCATAATGCAACAGTAAGGATACACCTCTTAATGTATTTGCTTCCTTTCTCTTAACTGCTCTTACAGGTTTTCCTTTCTGCCCTTGACTTTACATTTTCTTGCTCCAGCCAGCCCCATGTTCATAGAATTCCTTCTAGCTCATGCACAAGAATCCATCTTCTCTATCCTCCTTCATGGTCTAACCACACTGGGCTAAATTTTCAGAAAAGTCAGGAAAACAAGAAGATAATGTACACTGAGAGATAACTTCTATTTCAATTTTTGTTTTAAAAAGGTTTATTTCTTTTTTATTTATTCCTGAATCAAAAAGGAAATTAATAAGTAGATTAAAATGTTTGAGAAAACATGCCTTGAGACATGAACATTCATAATTTTCATTTATGCCTAGCTCTTTGCTTCTTACTCTGATTTCATGCTCTGATTTTATATTTATGATTTTATGATAAAACTGCACTATTATGAAACCAGAGATGCTGAACAATGAACAGGTAACTCTTTAAGAGCAGTAGTACAGACTGCTGTTTTGCCCTGGTATGTATGCACTCTATGAGAGGGCATTAGCTTACTGTGCCTGGGTCCAATCACGCAGTTCCATATGCTCCTGAGGCCTTGATTTGAGAGTTAGTGATGGTCACTGTTTACACTGTGACTTCCGGGGATATACTTTCTGAACAGTTGTCACAGTTCTTCCAAAGATTAAGTGTTAACACGTGCTCTATATGGAGATCTGTGGTCTCCAGGAGCTCTGCTTTCCCAGTTAGAGGTAATATGGGTACATGGTGAGAGAATGAGAAATACATAAATTCTTTAAGCATGTGTAGACTGTGAAAAAAAAATCCATCACTGAATAGATTTCTGCCTATACCATGCCACTTTTATCTATGATTTTCATCTACGAGTTGTATAATGTCTCATAGCATTTCTTCTTTTCAGCCTGGTCTGATTATTCATGAATTTTCTGATTGGAAAAACGGTCTCCTTTTACATCTCTGTGACATACTCTTTTGAGATTTGTTTGAGAGGGTAGTTCCAGCAGTAACTTCAGCCCAGCTTGTTTGATTTTGTAAAGATGATAGAAAGGAAGAGAAACGAAGATAAAGGATAGGTGTAAACAGTGATGAGAGGGAGAAGATGAGGACTACTTAAGGTATTCTGCCACCAAGAAAAATGTTTGTGGAATCACAGCCTTAAACATCTTAATAATGAGGGACCTTATGATGCAAGTGAAGGTTGCAATGAAAATGTTTTTTACCAAATAAAGTGGAATTCATAAGTTCATACTTAATATCTCAGATCTATTATTTGTTCTTAAGAATGTATACAAGATGTCACTTTAAAGAACACTGCTCCCTTGCACTATAAAAAAATTAATCCCTTCAACTCCAAGAGCTAGTACATGGTAAAGAACAGTAGACTGCCTGGAAACAATTATTTAATTAACCCGAATGTAAAGGGTGGTTGTCAAGTGAGAATGATTATAAATATTTTCAAGAAATTTATAGCTATCAGCATAGGTGAATTTCTTTATGCTTTAGTCGGATAAAAATTGCATCTTCCATTTTTATTCATTCAATGTCAAAAGACTTTAATTAATTTAAAAACTATTATTGACTACAATGCATGAGTTGAAACTAGTAATATATACTCATTAAATAGATATACAGTTTATTTTTCAGCGTAGTGATAAAGAAAAACTCTTACAGTCTTTGGTCTTGAATATTACATTTTAAAGTTTAAGACTCAAAGTTATAAGTCAATATATTTTCATGATGAGACACCAACTTTAATCATTTGATCATTGTAAAACATGAAACACTGGAATAGGTTGCCCAGAGAGGTGGTAAATATCTCATTCCTTGAAGCATTCAAGTTCAGGTTGATTTGGGCTCTGAGCAACCTGTCTAGTTGAACATGATCATGGCAGGCATGTTGGACTAGATGATCTTTAAAGGTCCCTTCCAACTCAAACTATCGTATGATTCTGTCATCATAATAGGATTTTTCACCAAATTAATAGCATTTTTCATCAAATTCTCTCAAAGCTCTTCAAAACTGTTAGTTAAATAGGACTTCTTTGCAATATTCATGATGAAAGTTTTATACCCATTTTACATATATGTATATGCAAGCAAAAGAACTGTGCATTTTAAACAGGAGCTCAAGACTTTATTTTCCAAAAGCAAGAAAAAGAAGGAAATTACTTTTGCTACTTACAGGAATTATACTATTCAGAGAATATCTTAGTCTTGACAGTGAATCCTATAACTGAGGTTTCCCGTCCTTTTCTAGGTAGTGTTCTAAAGCTCTGAAATATAGCCTTTGTACATTTGTACTTTATAAAATTGTGTCAATCGGTTATTAAATAAGTAATATTAAAAGAAGTTTCTCTTAGAAATTTGAACTTTTGTTGTTTCTTCCCTATCTCAAAACTAGGGACTTGGAAAGATGCAATGAAAATGCTAAAAAGCAAAAAATGAAAACAAATCTGACATGAAAGCAAAATGTTTCATGCAGGAAACCAGTGAATGACTATGTCCTTGGCATGAGCATTTATAAACACATAATTAAAAACTTCAGTTGGCCTGCAGGTCATCCAGGACAAGCAAGGACATGTCTGAATTACAAAGTCTGCACTGGGACTATGTTCTAGCAATGTACAGTTCTTCAGACATAATTTATTCACTCCCTGAGGCTTAGCTATGTTTTTATGTGCTTAAAAACAAAATTACTTATGGTAACACGAATGATTGCAACCTCTATAGGCATGCATGTGTGCTATAATGAGGACATAAAAATCTAATTTGTTACTTCCTAAATTATCTATAGTTTTTCTCTCTAAAAGAAAACAATACCACATATATTAGACTGAGATTAAAAAAATATGGAGTATATTTGTCCTAAATTCACACTTATTGTTAGATTTAATTTCTTTTGATACAACCAAATACACAGAGGATTAATTTCTGGGAAGTCAACAATTTATCAAGGGCAATACAAACAAAACTGGCACAAGTTACTGTTTCATAAAGGCTCTTCATGCATGTATAAGTCTCAAATCCCAAAATATTTGTGTGTCTTCACGGGGCATTGCCATACACTTGTTGCAAAATAAACCAAATTCGCTTATCATGAATACATCACACCTTCCAGAAATAGCGAAACACACTTATCTGTTAATTTATGGAGAACTCTCGTTGCATTCCTGAAGCTATTGGCCTCAGATAACAGTGGGAGATAGATTTGTGAGATCGCTATGTTATTTCAGTTATAAATCTGCAGAAAACTTTCAAATCAGATATTTGATAATACTTCTGTTAATTAGACAAGGACCAATGTCTTCAAACTGAAAGAGGGTATGCCTAGATTAGATACTGAAAGAAATTCTTAATTGTGAGAGTGGTTATGCATTGGCACAGGTTCCCCAGAGAAGTTTCTGATACCCTTTCCCTGGAAGTGTTCAAGGCTGAGTTGGATGGGGGTTTGAGCAGTCTGGTCTAGTGGAAGGTGTCCCTGCCCATGACAGAGGGATTGGAGCTAGATGATCTTTAAGGTCCCTTCCAACCCAAGCCATTCTAAAAATCTAATTTATTATCCTGTGCTACTCACATTCCTAATGTTATGGTTCAATCCTGATATTTTAAAAAAATATAATTTTTTCATCATGTGTTGAATGTTTCCTGTGATGCAATGCAAAATATGGTCAGATGTGAGAATTTCTGAGGCCATCTTAGAAAAGTCCTTCTCTGATCACACTACAGAGGTTCAATCTGCACTTTTCTATATGCATACTCCAAGTTTCCATGGGAGTAATATGCAAAATTTCTGCCTGTCTCTCCGAAAGCAGCTAGAAAATAAACAAACAAAACCAGCTGTGTTTTGAAGATTTTCTTTGTCTCACTTTTACTTTTATACTGCTAAGTGACAGACAAAAACCTAAAACAATTCTTGCTCTGCTACTTCCACCATCACACAATTTATTTACTGTTAGAATTATCTGGTGAAGAGAAAGATTTTGAATGTTTTATTACTAATTTTCCAACATTAAAGAGTAACATTCAAAAGTCTGATATTTCTGAAACACTCTGAACATGCCGTTTAGAGAATATTTGACTTCTCTACAGCTTTGTTTAGAGATTTGTAAAATGAGTCTGGAAAATGAATTAGCATTCAAAAATTTTCTTTGAGGACAATTAAAAGATTATTTTCTGGGTATTATAAAAGAATTTATCAAGATTCTTAGAAATAACTAATATACAGTCTTGGTAAATGATTGTAGAAGAGGTGAAAAGTTGACCAAGACTTCTCGGATCAATTTACTGGTTAACTTTTTAAACAATTATTCCATCTTCTGAAACAACCATTAGGCCTGCATTACCCAAAGTGTATTTACCTTTTCCTTTGAGAAAAACAAGTGAACAACAATCTTTGAATTAAGCATAATATTATGTTTCAACATCTTCATAAATTACTTGGAGACAGGACTGGAAGGGATACTAAGCAAGTTTGCAGATGACAAAAAACTCGGAGGAGCTGTTGAGTCCCTTGAAGGCAGAGAGGTCTTGCAGAGAGACCTTGACAAATTAGAGGGCTGGGCAATCACCGACCACATGAAGTTCAAGGATGTAGATACAGATTTTTTGCACCTGGGATGGGGTAACCCTGGATGTAGATACAGATTGGGGAATGAGATGCTAGAAAGCAGTGCCACAAAAAGGGACCTGGGGGTCCTGGTCAGTGTCAAGTTGAATATGAGTCAGTAGTGCCCTGGCAGCCAGGAGGGCCAACTTTGTCCTGGGAGACATCAGGCAAAGCAATGCCAGCCGGTCAAGGGAGGGGATTGTACCATTCTGGTACAGTCTCACCTTGAATATTGTGGCAGTTTTGGGCACGACATAAGAAAACTATTAAACTGGTAGAGAGAGTTCAAATGAGGGCAATGAAGATGGTAAAGGGCCCTGATGGAAAGCCCACCATCAGGAGCAGCTGAGGTCACTTGATCTGTTCAGTCTGGAGGAGACTGAGGGGAGACCTTGCTGCAGTTATAACCTTCTCCTGAAGAGAAGAGGAGGGGCAGGCACTGTTCTTTTCTGTGTGGTGACCAGAAACAGGACCAAAGGAAACGTACTGAGGTTATATCAGGAGGTTTATGTTGGATATTAGAAAAATATTCTTCAGCCAGAGGACGGCTGGGCACTGGAGCAGGTTCCCCATGGAAGTAATCACAGCACCAAGGCTGACAGAGTTCAAGAAGCATTTGGACAGTACTCTCAGGCACATGATGTGACTCTTGGTGATGGTCCTTTGCAGGGCTAAAAGCTGGACTCCATGGTCCTTGTGAGTCCGTTCCAACCCAGCATATTCTGTGATTATGTGATTAGCAGGGCAATATTTATTAATGAGATAGGCAGACAACTCAAATAGCGATGTTAACTGCGCTGTTGCTTCATAATAATCTTTCACGCTCATACAAGTAAGTGTAAACGAGGACCATAAATAATTTAAAATAATGCAAAGGTTTTGCAGGCTAGCAAAAGTCTGAATTTGATCAATCTGTTTCAAAATACTGGAGACTCTGACCACAAATTTTTGAAGGATGAGAGTAGCTGATAAATGACAAAAAAGATTAGTCTGAAATATTTACAATCTGTAGTTCTAACAGTCATTCCATCTATATTAATTGGCACACTGTCTTCTATGCCAGATGGTCTATCGCAGAGAGTGAACATTACCCTCCTGGATTTATCCAAATTATGTATCTTATGTTTGGATGAAAGCAATTTACTTTTTTTTCACTAGTTGAGCACAGAGAATTATGTTTGTCATCTTAATGCTATTATTCTGTACAGGTCATCAATAAATATACATACAAAGGTCTAACTGGATTCTAAGCAAAGACAGATATGATGGATTTTGTTTGAAAAAGCTCTAAAAACTGCAGGCTTATTATTACCAGTGTTTACCTTAGCTTTCAAAAATACGTTTGATGCCCTGTTACTAACATAGTAAAGAAACACTAGAGATGAAAGTCACTGGTAAATGTAATAATTCACCATCTTCCCCAGCTCTAGGTGTTTTGCAGAAGACCCCTAAAATACTGCCATAAACATATTGTGTTTTGGCTTAATGCCAGTACTGGCATAGTACTGTTATAAGTACCCTTCCACTATATATTGATTGCCTGAAGGTGAGTTGCTCCAAGACTTCCTCATCCCCAAGCACAGTGATATGGCAGCTCAGCTCAGCTCAGCTCTCTGATTGATTTCAGCCTCATCATACTGGATGACTCATAACAAGAGCTAATGCCCCTAGAGGAATGTGGAAAGGAAGGAACTGTGTAATTCAGCCTAAAAATGTCAGGGGAGAAGGCTGAATGGATTGTCACAAGGATGGTTGCTACTCAAAGGGCCAAGACACCCCAAAAATGTCTAGCTTTTCAGTCAGTAATCGAATAACAGTCATATGGAAATTGATAATTTGTTAACTTTTTAATGGTCCCATTAAAAAAAAAAAATCAACAAATCAAAACTGTAAAAGCACCAACCAAACAGAAACCCACCAATGAAACATAGTGTCAGTTTATTTGCTATTATATAGCTAAAAGCTGCCAACACAAGACTTTTTACTAGTCACATCATAAAAACATGTCAAAGAATGTGTGAGATAAGGAAATCAAGGGCTGGAAGTTCTGTGCAGCTTCTACATACATATATACATACACTTGAAGGATATACTAAGCAGTTTACAAAGACAGTCATGTTGGAAGTAAAGGGATGAGAAACTAAAAAGGAGGGAAGGAGAAGAGCGAGAAGCAAGACAGAGAGCAGGATGTCTTCTGTCAAAGAAACTGCAGTGAACACAAACAAGAAGTGCAAAATTAAAACAAAATAAATAATGTTTGTAGCAAAGTAAAAAAAAGACAAGAGCAAGGAAGAAGAAAAGAGAGTGGGAAGATATTATAGGAGCACACACATAATGGGAAAGAAAGGGAGGATTCAAAGCTGAAGGGGAAATTAGCAAATGAATGTCAAAGATGTTTGTACTTGGTGCTTCTTCTTGTTCAAAATAATCCTTTCTTGTTTACAAAAACATAATGCCAGAAGGCAAAAATCATCAGAAAAATTGTCTAGCAAGAATTTCCTTTGGAAGAAATATGAAATCCTGATAATTAGACCTTGACCAGAACCCACCCTTCAGTGGGCAAACTGACTATGGAGACATTGAGTTTTTCCCAGTCCACTTTTATCTAAAATAAATAAATTACAATTTAGAGACACTAACAAAGCTTGCAGGAAAAGATTTTCCCTACTCTTCCTACAGATAGGTCTGTGATTACAATTCCAGGGGGAGTGTGTGTGTGCGTGTGTGTGCACGCGCATGCGTGTGCGTGTGTTGTCTAAGCTCATTGTGAATATTTAAACAAAATAGTAATTGAATTACTTGCTGCTTCCTACCCTGGCTTACTCTTACCTCGTAACATTCATTTGCTATAATATGAGACTTGGGCTGGAAGGAGGTCAGCAAAGGCTAGAAATCTGAAAGAACATTAACTGCCTGCTAAACAAAGTGATGATTCATGAATAAAAAACAGGCATGATTTTAAAGGTCACTAGACCCAGTTAAACTGCATGTCTGACTCTTGTGTATCTGGCACACACAATATGCAGAACTGCCATAGGGCAATTCCTTGGGTATTCATCAGCATGAATAATTCTGGTCTCATTTAGCACATGGCCATACTAAATGACATAAAGAAAATGAAGTACAGTCTCAGATCCATAGTCAGTGGTTTTATTATACAACTTCCACCTCTTGCAGAAATTCTGGCACTCTCTATACCTTCTAACCCTCTTAGGAGATATGAACTACTTATAGACGAAAGCTCCAAAATTTCACCTATGCATTATGAGGTTTAAGGAAGGCTCTTTTCTGGCAAAGGCATAAGTTTGTAATTTTACAGGATTCTCTCATAGGTCACTTTTGGATGGCTTTCAGCCTGGTGCATTAAGATGATTTTAGCCTTTATTCAGTAATGCTTTGTTATTTTGAGATATTCATGTCTTCTTTTTCCTTTTTTTTTTTTTTCTTTTTCTTTTTCTTTATTGCTGCTTTTATCTGTGGCACTTAGAATGCCAAGACAGATTGCCTCAAGAAAAATAAAAGGCTTTATTATATTCTATCTCTATTCAACATTTGTGCTTTCAACACATAATAAATATTCAGATGCATTTGCTGTCATTAACTAGAATGGGAAGTCTGTCACTGAGGGAAGGAAGACCTAACAGCAAGGCCAAGCTTCCTTTAATGTTATGGAACTAAGTAACTCGATATTTCATCAAGGTCTTTGGCAAAAACCTGACAAATCTGCTTTTGTCTATGTGTTACTGGGATCCATTCTTAAGACAATTCCCAGAACTCTTGAGCACAATGTGCACGTGACATTCACTATTTTATGGACTGTAAAATACTACCAGTTAATAGGCCATAGACATTTCCTGAAAATGATCCTTTGGATTTGGACATCTTAAACAGATGGGATCAGCCAAGGTCACGTCCACGATGGAACAGCTATTTGCACTCTACTACACTTCTTACACTTCATTCTACTTACACTTCTTATGTGCTGGTAAGATTGCAATTCCCATTCTTCTTAAATAAAAGAGAATCTACTTTTACAGTGAGCTCTGAAAAAATGATGGAGGGCTTTCAAACCTCCATGATAGTCTATTATTAATTGCTTTAGCTTTGTTTCTTTGTTTAGGGAGGCAATATGGACCATGGACATCCCAGAACTTAATGTTAGTTTGGATTTTTCACTAAGTGAGTTATTTTCTCTTTCATTAGGTACATCTCTAAAATGCAGATTTTGGTCATGGTAGCTGGTCCTTGAAAAGAGCATCTTAAAGTGTTTTACAAAGAAAATTGCATATCAATCTATTTGTATGGCTCAAAAATTATATAGATATATTCCAAGTCAAACACTGAATAGTACTGTTTTTGCTAAACTTAACCATTTTTTTAATTAATTCAGGTATATGAAATATTTCATTTTGCAAGCCAACTACGTTTTTAAGAAACTAAATATTTTGAAGTGTTAATATAGTTTCTTACTAACTAGATATTATTCAATTATCATGCTTGAAAAATCTTTCATTTTTTATGATCAGTGACATATTGTCTTTTCTTCATTAAAAAAACGTGATCCGTATTTGTTTTTTGTCTTATGATTACTACTATTAGTTCAGAAAAGAAAGTGAGTCAAATTAATGGACATAACTTTACTCTACATGCAGATTAATTCAGCATGAAGATCGTACTCAAAAGCCAGGCTGCAAATTGAAGTAGCAAGGTCTAAATGTAGTACATATTTTTTCCCATATTTCACTAATCCAAAAATGAAGCAAATTGTATATTAATAGAAAAAAAAAAAACAATAAAAAATATTTTCACCACCCTGATTCTTTTATCTTCTCTTCCTCTCTTCACCTGGCAAAATTCCTTTTGGGTACAAGATACTCTACCACATATATTTGTCTCCCTGGAGAGAGACTGAAGAAAAAAACATATGACAGATGTTAGTCACATTGCTTAATGTACTACTGGAATGCATTCAGAAACTATGGTGATGAGCATGATATAAATAATCTGTACAGAAGAGAATCCTGTAACCATTCCTCTGAGAAAATGTTCATTAATTTCAGTTAGACTTTTACCTTGGTAATGATTAAGATGTGCTGATTCCCAGATTATAGATATTATTAGTCTATTTTATAATAAGCGTAATACCATCATTATATTGTTCCTAAACTTTGTTCTGAAAATCTTTCTACTTATTATCTTTAAAAAAGTGAATTTATTAATCAAAATTTGCATGATAAATGGCAGCATCACAGGAAATAAAAGCCCTGGAAGTGATATTAGCCAACAGCTAAATTTATAGCCAAAATATTTATTATCGATTCATATTACCTGTTGGCCAGGATGTGGTTAGCACTGTAGAATGGCTGTGCTAGTTCAGACACAAAGGGCCATCCAGCTGGGGATCACCTCTCTGCTCAGACTTTTCCTGAGCTAATGGAACTGTTTTGTCTTCCTTCTGATTTGATTCTTCTCTAGATGGAAGAGTCTTATCTCACTCTATATGCCTTAGTTTTGTCCCATTTGGAAATAAATCCTTATCTTTAACAATTATTTTTGTTTTAATCATTTTGTTAATATTTTTAAATTCTACTATATCCTTTTGGATATGGGAGAACAATGAGACAGGGGCCAGAATAGCAGAGTTTTAAAGGTGATTCATGATTTATTCAACCAAGAATTATCTTGTTCTCTGTTTTGTTTATATGTTTTTCCTGACAGTTAGTAGCATTTGATTTGTTTTTCTTGTCTGCTATTCAGCATAGGACTGACGTATTTGTGGAGCTACCTCTCATTATCTCAAGATTTTTCTTCTGAGAGGCTATGCTTAGCTTGGAGCTCAACATTTTATATGTGAATTTGTGGGTTTCTTCTCCTTATGCATCACTTTACATTTTTCTGCACTGCATTTCATCTGCCATTTTATTACCCAATCAGCCTCTTAAGTTTCTGCAGCAATTCTTCACAGTCAGTCTGCATTTTTCCTATTCTAAATAATTTAGTATTAACAGAAAACTTTCCCAGTTCCCTAGAAAATGCCTTTCCTAGGACTTGCATGAAGTCATTGTAAAGCACAAGTCCACCTCAGCTTAGTATTCTACTCCTTTCCTCTGCTTCCTGTCTCTTAATCAGGTATGTTTATCTGTAGAAGGTTCCCTAGCCCTGAAACAAGCTGTGGGTGCTTACTTTCTTTAAGAGGTTTGAGAGATGGCCATTGTCAACTGTTTGGAAAATATAGATAGACTATATCAAATAAATAACCTTTATTTTCATGTTTGATGAAGAAATACCAAAACATCTACATCACAGAACTTCCCTCTACAGAAGACATGCTGATCTTTCCAAGTAACTTGTATTTGTAAAGGTGCCCACTAATTTTGTTATACATTTTGACTACTAATTAACCTAATATGGAAGTCAGGCTTAGAGAATCTATCTACCTCAGTCTCCCCAGAAAGCCTCTGATATACCGTCTGCTGTGGCTGTGGTGACATGCTCAAGGAATCCAAAGAACACAGAGGAAACTATGACTACATTTTGAAAGGAAGATTCCAGGCATTTTCATGCCTAGGGTGAAATTCGAAATGCACTGATAGGAACAACTGAATATTTTGATCTGTATGAAAATTAAAAAAGACTACTGATATAATGAAACCTTGAGTCAGAACTATTCCTGAAAAAAAGTGGACATGATTACTTTTTGCTATCCCCACACCCCATATAGTCTCCACGTATGGTACTAAATACACAAGCCAGAGCAGACCTATAGGATTTGTAGTTATAGGTTTATAGATACTGTGATTATGAAGGCCATGAAACAAGTATCTGAACACTTCACTGAGTAGAAATAATTTCTGAGAGGTACTGGAGCAAGATTTCAAGGCTGAGTGTGCAGTCTAAAACATCTAAGCAGCTGGCCAGAGCTTTCATTCTGTCATTGAAAATCATTTTAGGTGCTTACGAGCTCTTTTAGAACCTTGTCCAACAGCTCTTGATTTCAGAGTGGAAATAGAAAACCATGTTCTCCATTTTGTCTCAGCATTTTACTCTCATTAAGATACTATGGTCAGATCATAATAGATCAGGTATTTCCACTTAGAAGACACAACTAAATATGAAATTTCATGTAAGTCCTCAAAGACATCTTTCTTTCCCTCCTCCCCCTCAGTAACAGCAGGGAAGAGAGATGTGTGGTACAGAAATATGCCATTCATACGCATTTTACATTTTGTAGAAATTCCCATTGAGTGTGCTGACATCTTGTGGCTTGCTTGATATTTAAATTTGCCATGTGTATGCTGAGGGGGAGGCAATTCTTGCACAGCATCCTGAGATCTCTAGCTCTTGGAATCTTCAGCCAAAGTCCCCACGGTGAGAAACATCTTGAAGTTGACTACACAGCATTTTCTGTTTTTCTTCTTTCTCAGTTGAAATTCTTTTTTCACCTCAAATCTCATAATTCTGAGGGCAAAATAAGCACTCTTGTGTATATTTATTTTCTCCAAGTCATATACTCATTAAATCTCTGTGCTTGAGAAATAAACCAGCGCTGTATGATAGTGATTGCACGAAAGTTAGTATCTGTTCAGCAGTGAACTGCTCTTTTTTTGCTGGTTCTTGGCTTCCTTTTGTGGCCAGATGTTAGAAGGAGTGAATGTGCTGTTTTTTCCACAATGAATAGGATGGACAGCTGTAGTCCAGTTCTTTGGGACATTTTTTGTCCTTTTTTCTTAAAAATATATCACCTGGAAGCCCTTCTTTTCTCATTCTTTTACAGTTTATGATTATTTCTGTCATTGGTGTCTTCTGGCAATTATGTTTCTGCACATTCACCCTCTTTTGTCTCTGCAGTGTCCTATCCTTTCTCTCCATCTTTAAAAATATGTATGCTTTCTCATCTTCTTCTACTAACTGTAGTTTTTCATCCTGTTCATACCCTCTATTTCTTCAACAGAAATCCTGTTGTGCCTGTCTGCAACACAGCAGCTGATTCCACAACAAAATTTACCAGCTTTGATACTGTCACTCTGCTGTGAATGACAAGACGAGGAGCAGAGCCTCTGTGTGTGGCTCAAGGGAACCTGATCAAGCTGCTCAGGGTTACTGCGAAGATATTTCCACGCTGAAGGCCCAGCATACAAGACAACAGCAGGTACATACAGAGGAGAGACTTACAGCAGGCAATACAGAATCTGCAGCTCTGTTGGGGTTTATAAGATGCTTCTGAGAACAAGGGTAGAGGTTCTGTGGGTAGTTGCTGCCTCAGGCATAAGGACTGGCATCCACTGCGCTTGGTGTGAGAGTCAGACACAGAGGCTCAATGTATACAATCTGTCTCCCTCTGTTTATGTTCATGATTCATCTGTGCCTGCATACTCTTATGAACAGTGTGCTGCACTATGTTATTAAACATGAAACTGTGTACATAGCTTCTGGGATTTGTATGTATGTCTCATAAGAAGGAAAAAAGGGTTTCAGTGAAACACTGCCCATATGGCAGGTCAGCATGCATTAGTATCCACTTTTCTGATGTGCCTGTTCCAAAGAACCATTCAGAGAATTTATCTAGCTAGCACTGCAGGAAATTTCCAAGCAGAAGAGGATATATACACATATGTTTCAGTTAGATTGAATGAAGTTTTCCAAAAGGTAGCATATCAGAAACCAGAAGAAAGATAGTATGATCAAAGTGTGCTGTAGGTTTGGCAACATCTCAGTAAAAATGGAAAGCTTACAGATAGCAACTCATAAAGTATATTTATTACAGATAAGGGAAATGGAAGGGAATTTAGTGACCTGAGAATGTTAATATTTTTAGGCAGTAATGAATTATTTTGACTAAAAGGAAGAAAAATCTCAATTCCTTCAGGAAACATTTGAACACAAATCTAGTATTTACAGTGTCAGAAATTATTTGAGAAAATTAAGAGATCAAGTTGTTTGTGAGATCTGATGCTTAAAACAGAGGAAGAAAACTTCCAAACAATGTTAACAAACGTAAAAGTTCAGGTTCTTTATTGAAGCTTCCAGAATCAACGATGCGCCCCAAGCAGCCCTTATCACCCAGCATTTACAACATTTATCAGTCCTTACACTCTTAGACACATCCAACCAGAGTCTGTCTCACCCTGACCACCCCCCTAGAACCGCCCCTCTGGAGCTTCTCCAGGTTCTCTGGGCCTCTAATTTGTCTTGTCTTCTACAACATTCTCACTATAACTTTTTGTCTCAAATGGACTGTTAAACACATCTTCACAAATCTTGAGAAAGACCAAACAAGAAAGCTTGTGAGAGAAACCATAGAGCCAAACCAAAATCCCAAAAATATGTGAAAAAAACCCCAAGGCATCAGGTTGTCCCAAGAATGAATAAATGGATCTTTTAATAAATGTACACATCTCAGAAAACTTGTTATAGCTCTAGAGACACTTAATTTGAGTACTTTCATTACTGGTGGATCTTATGATAAAGAACAGCCTATCTAACAAGAAAATACTGTCATGTGAGACGCAGAAAGAAAACTCAATCTAAATCTGTTCCCTCAAATTGTTTTCTTCAGTAAATACTATACTCCTCCCCCCCACACACCCCCACACACACACCCTGCCCCCAACTTTATGATTAAAAATAAATCTGAAAAGAATTTCAGGTTAGACCTGAATCATATTTGTATGATCACAAATGTTTTCCTAATTTCAAGAACTTTCCCATATTCCATAAAAAGACTTAAGTCCTTTAAAGATGTTTTAATAAGGTTAATGTGGAATTGAAGTCTTTGTGCTGGAAAATTAACTATATGACCACAGAGTTTATGGCTCTCAGAGTCTATTTGTAGGCTCTTCTGCATAACTGCTGTAATAAAGTTGCTACAATAAACTGTGTTCAGCTCTTTGTTATCAATGAAAAATGTCTACTTCATTTGTAACTCACAAACTGTAAGAAAAGAAAATTAATTTTTCACTGTCCTTAACAAAATTTAATAGAATATTTTGTCATATATTAATATACAACAAACCCCTCCAGTTCTGTGCTCCTCAGTACAAGAGACAAGGGACTATAGGAGAGGGCCCTGTGGAGGGCCGTGAAGATGATTAGGGATCTGGAGCATCTTTCTTATGACGATAAACTGTGGGAACTGAGCTTGCTTATTCTAGAGAGGGGAAGAATGAGAGGGGATCTCATTAATGCAGGTATTTCAAAGGTGGATGCCAAGAAGATGGTGCAAAACTCTTTTTAGTGGTGCTCAGGAACAGGATGAGGAGCAAATGCCCATAAACTGAAAAATGAAACACATTGAGTTCCACCTCAACATGAGGGAGAACTTCTTTACATCGAGGGTGACAGAGCACTGGAACAGGCTTCCCAGGAGGTTGTGGTGTCTCCCTCTCTGGAGATATTCCAAACCTACCTGGACAGACTCCTGTGCTGCCTGCTCTAGAAGATCCTGCCTTGACAGGGGGGGGGTGGACTAGATGATCTCCAGAGGTCCTTTCCAACCCTACCAATTCTGTGACTTCCTAAACTCTTTAAGCATTGTGTATTTTGATATAAAAGACAGCACACACTCTATTAATATTTGCTTCAAGGATTTAAAACTTATTTTCAGAAAGCATCAATCTAAAAAGAATAGTAATTGAAAATTTCAGCACAACCTTCAGAAATTTCTGTTACTGTGAACCGTTACCCTAAGGTCATGCTGGCTAGAGTGAATCCACTGACAATAATCTAAGTTGTGTCACACGCAGTGAGCTTCTCCTTATTGTGATCCTGTAACATTGGTGTAAGATGGTTTTGTGAACAATTTTTGCTGTTTTAAAACCAGTCTTATTTAATAAAGTGTCAGCACTTTCTAGAGTAAAAAAACCTGATGAATGAAGTGTTACTTTTGTTCAAATAGAGTTTTAGACCTACTATTCACTATATTTCCTTCTATTCTGTGAAAGGAATCCTAACGCATCTCTGTTTCCACAGAATGCCAGCAATTTTTGGTCTGCTCTAACTGTGATGGGATCTAGTGTCTTTAAAACCAAAGTTTCAAGGTGGATGTACCTGTGTCTTCTGCATTTAATGAGTTCTCTGTAAAATCAAAATATTTTAAATCTCTCCAGGGACACAATTTCTTTAAATAAAAATCAAAAATTTAGTTATTTAAGTAAAAAATAGCCAAAGAAGGCAAAGTTGCTTGTGGACATCCTTTGTCTTTTCTCCTTGCTTTTCCCTACTCAATCACATTCTGAGTAGCACCAATCTCAGACCCTCATAGACCCTTCTGAAGTCTTTTTGCCTTTTCACCACTTTAAAATGTCCTTTCATGAGTATCAAGCTCTTATTTGTGATTGTAACTGACTCTCCTGTTTCCAAGAACTGCTGCCTTGAGTATGCTCACTAACTCCCTCAGGGAAAAAAAAAAGGCTTCTTTCTCCCAGTAGGCTCTTTTTAGCCAGCTGCTTTATTAAGGTAACATAAACACAATTATAAATGCATAATAAAGTGTATACCACCTGGTACTATCACAAAAAAACCTAACAGATACATATCTCTGCAGGTTAGCAGCCATAAATCAAAACAGGATGCAATTAGTATGTGGGAAGTCTTTGAGTACACTGTGAACATGTTTGTCAGTGTGCGCCAATACAGATGTCCAGAATTCTAAAGGTTCTTGCTCATGATAGTTTTTGCTCCCAATTTAGAAGCTGACTTTGAAAACTGTCATTCATTCTTCCCCATGCCAAACTTCTGAGAGTTTAAGGAAGGTACCCTTTCAATGTAAGAAAAATTGTAAGGTAACTAAGGAAAATTGCAAGCAGTTTCTGGACATGTGTAAGTATATTTTAAGGAAAACCAGAGACATTCTGTAATTCCCTCTGGGACAATGGTGAAAGGAAGCAAGTCTATCTCCATACGTAGGTTACACAAATGACTATCTTATTCTTGTTGCGACTGCAATGAAGCAGAAATAACCTCACAAAATGACAACTGAATTATATCCATTGGATGCAAATGACAAATTGGTGTCAGAAAGATCTAAGAAGGTTTCAAGAAAGCTGAGGATGTGCATGTACAGGATGGACTTTTCTCGTCTTACTGTGCCTGTCATCACTGGCCTGATATATGTTCTATCTGGGAAGAGAAATTTCTTCTTTCTAATTGCCATAAAAACGGTGTTGGAACTCTGCTTTCTCCTGAGATTCAAAAAATGATAATGAACCCTTTCTGCTTGCTCAGAGGGACTCATATTTGAAACAAGAGACAAGACCTTTAAAAGCTGTTCCAAATGCAGTGCTATTGATATCTGGCTTGGTACCAATGAAGGCTGTCTTTCTGTGACTGGATCAACTATCTTGGCATGGCTTCTTGCCTTTTTGCCAGCTGGGAGTCACATTTCACCGTGCCTTGCACTTCATCTAAACACTTGCAGAAGCCAGATTTCCCTGCAGGCTGCTTAACCACCTTGGCATGGCTCTTGTCCAAATTCTGGCTGGGAGATGGTTCCTCTGTGGCCTTCTCAATTCTCTTGGCATGAGACAATTGCTCAGACAACAACTGAGAGCTCAGTTCCTGCAGCCTGCTGTTTCCATCTGCTGATATTGAGTGGCAACAAAAAGAGAGGGGCTATCCTTCAAACCACCTCGAATGTTTTTTCTTTGAAAGGAGGAAGAAACCCAGCTCTTAGAGATAAAGACACACCAGTTTAAACATTCTGTGAAATCTCTGTTCCAAAAAGAAAGTGAAAGTTCAGCCTTTGTGTGTCTAGGTCAGTTCCCAGTTCCACCTGAGCACTCAAGCTACATCTGGCTGTAATTAATCTGCAAAAAATTGCAGAACTGCCCTGTGGGAGGCATACACTTAGAAAATACACAATGATTTCTGTATGATATGTTTCTTAGAGATGTGTTCTAGGCTCTTGCTCTTCAGTCCTACCTCTGAATCTCTTTAATCCTTTTGGCAATTGCTGTCTGGTTTGCCTAACTTTGTCTTTTCTTAATCTTAGTTCAATAACACTCTTGGATTCTTGACTGCATTGCAGATTTATTTTTCCAGACTAATGGAAAAATATTTCCTTTTTGGGTTCACTATAAATAGGTCTGTCTGGTATTTACTCAGCCTTAAGTGCTGGGTAAAAATGTCCCTGTCTTAAGCTACATTTCCATGAAGTGATATTGTCTGGATACATAGATATCTGGAAATCTCTTCCTGACAAATGATATTAAGTTTAGATTTTGTGTAAAGATCTCTTTCTATCTGTATGGAGATGGAAAATGTTTACCTCCTACAAACCAAAGCTAGATAAGGCTGAGATCATTCACTCCTGCAGCTTAATACACCAATGTGCCTCCAGTTCTGCTAAACCCAAATGATGAAAAGTCCTGAGTCAGACATGAGAAAATGTGACACTTCTTTTAAAAACTTATGACTACTGGGCACTTATATAAGCTGCAAATCTCAAATGTCTTTGACATTTAGGGGGTGGAGAGATGGTGAGGGAGGAAAAAAGTGTAAAGGACTTGCTTACTACTGGGAAATATTTAGCAGAAAGAATAGCTTAATAATGTTTTTATTAGAAATGTTAATAGGCAGATTTGAACATTAATATCTCTCACATATACCACACAAGAATATCACACGAATGTTCATATTTTTCTAACTTCCTTACTTGTCTTTATGTAGATTTTGAGTAAAAACTTTGAAAATATCTGAGTAAAAGGAAGCACTAGACAAATTTAACCCCTAAACATTTTATATTTCCTTGGCTAACTCTTTACATCACATAGTCTTTGCAGCTACTTGGATTGTATGATAGGAAAATACTGCTCTGCCTATTATGCATTTTATAATAAAATAACTTGCAAATAATTTTAAATTAATGCATAAAAACATCTGCTAAAACATGATCTGAATGACAGCAATTTGTGGGCAGATATTCTCTTCCAAGTGTACTTACAATCTCTTGGCCCAGAAGGCCAAAAAGCGAGTTCCTGACTTTGTTGTCTTTCACTTTTAGTGATTTTCTTACAATGACCAGTTTGATTAACTACAAGGGCAGTGGCCAGTCTAGTGGCCACTGAACACAGTTGGAAACCCTGATAAAGGTGAAACAGTTTGACAGCAGAAGTCTTCCCCAAAAGAAACCCAAACCCCAAATAGAACAAGAATAAAACCAAAATCCAATTAGAAAAAAAGTCCTTTCCCAGTCTGTCATTTTTACTGAACAACTCTTATGGGGCTGCTTGAGAGAAATCCTTAATTATATTTCTTCCCCTCTGCACTGCTGCTTTGTTGCTCTTTTCTTCTAGTGCCCTGTATGTCAGCCCTGAAAAATGCAGGTTTATTAACATAGCTACGGAGACAGGTCAAAATAGCTTGTCTTTGTTTTAATGAGTTCCTTCCAAACACATTTTCATAGGTTTTCCAAAATATAAAATTGTATCATAATTCTGATGAATTCTGAAGTCATTCTGTTTTGAAGTGTAAAGATTTATGTAAAATCATTCAACATACACTGTAAAAACTGGCAAAAGTAGCACTTTGAAGAAAAAATATGATCCTAAAATCACATTTTTAAAAGCTTAAACCAGGTTCTGACTTCTGGGATACTTGCATTCTGAAACATATATTTGTCATTCAAGTATAAGATACAGTGTACACTGAAAAGAAAACAATATACTGAAAATGCAATAGAAATACTATTGTTTGGTGTCCTTAGTGATCATTAAGTCTAATTTTGAAAGCACTTGACTGTAATGACAGCAATAGGATGCTTTGCCATCTATAAAGAGGGATAGAAAGAATGTGGGTTTTTTTAAATCCATAGCAAAAATTAAACAAAGTAAAAAAACAACATGAATCCCTGGTTAAGATACAGAGACTTCCTCCATGTGTTTTGAAACAGAGTCTTTTTTAATTCCTGTGAACTTTTAAGATCATGGCCACCAACAAGGAGAAGGCTGAAAGCCTGTACCTCTATCCCCACAGGTGGAGACAGGGCTATAACCTATGTAGCCTGGAGAATCCAGGACAGAAGAACAGGAGACAAGTGCAGGAATGCTACCCAAACATGCTGAGACTTGGACATTGCCAAAATCAAATACACTCATCTTCCTACACAAGGCTGCAGTAGAATTGAAATCACAGCCAGTGCCAAATTGCCTGTTGCAGAGAGCCTTCTTCCACTTTATTTGAGTGAGTACTTTTTTACTTCTCGGTGATAATTGCACCAGGTTTAATCCCTCAATACTTTGACTAGGTGTAGTGGTTTAACCCGGGCTGGGTGCCAGGGGCTCAACTACAGCCACTCTCACTCTCCTCTGCAACACAGCAGAGGAGAGAGATTATAACAAAAGGCTTCGCAAGTTGAGATAAGGACCATGAAAGATCCTTTGCTAATCACCGTCACAGGCAAAACAGACTCCATATGGGAATAATAGTTAAATTTATTACTAACAAGATCGGAGCTAAAGAGTGCAAAACAATAAGAGACACCTTTCCCCCCACCCCCTTCTTCTTTACATTCAACCTCATCTCCTCCAGAAGTCCAGGGAGACAGGGCATGGTATGTGTGGGGGGGGAGGTGTTACAGTCACCTGTTGTTTTCAGCTGCTGCTTAGGGATAGGAGTCCTTCCAACTGCATTCTCTTGGGGTCCCTCCCATGGGAGACAGCTCTTCACAAACTGCTCCAGCGTGAGTCTCTTTCACAGGATATCAACCCTCTCATGAGCTGCTTTGGTGAGAGTTCATCCCATGGGCAGCAGCTCTTCAGACACTGCTGCCACACGGGTCATTTTCCACAGGGTGCAATCCTCCAGGTACAGCTGCTCCACCGCGGGTCCCCCACAGGCCACAAGTCCTAGCAGGAGATTCCTGCTCCAGCTTGGGCTCCTCTGCCCACAGGCCACAGTTCCCTGCCAGGACCCCGCTCCAACATGAGCCTCCCACAGGCCACAGCCCCCCTCTGACATCCACCTGCTCCAGCATGGGCTCCTCTGTGGGCTACAGGTGGATCTCTGCACTCCTGTGGTCCTCCATGGGCTGCAGGGGCACAGCTGCTTCACCATGGTCTTCCCCATGGGCTGCAGCTGGATCTCAGCTCTGGTGCCAGGAGCATCTCCTCCCCCTCCTTCTGCACTGACCTTGGTGTCTGCGTTGTTGTTCACAAGTTCTCGCTCTGCTTCTCTCCGGTAGCCATCTTCATCTAAACTCACTTTTTTTTTTTCCCTTCCCTTTTAAATATGTTATCACAGAGGTGTTCCTTCAACTGCTGATTGACCTGGCCTTGGTCAGCAGCAGGCCCAGCCTGGAGCTGGCTGGCATTGGCTCTGCTGGACATGGGGAAACTTCCAGCAGCTTGTCAAAGAAGCCTCCCCCTCAGCCCTCCCACTGCTACCAAAACCTGGCCACAGAAAAACCAGTACACTAGGTAAAACTCTTTTCCTTCTGTCTCTCTTGTCTTCTTAAAATATTAACTTTTGGGGACTTAGGGAACATCTCACGGTTCGTTTCCCTAACCCCTGGTGCTGGGATGAACCATGCTAAAACTAATTTCTCTTTATGTTGTTATAAATGAAATAGCAAATGCAATTTAATATTAAATTTTTAATCTTTTTAAAACACTCATGAACTAATTATCTATGACTGGCCAGCAACACTTAAACAATTATTTGTTCTCCTTTCACTTATTGCATTTTCAAATCCAACAATACCCGAAGAAGAAGCAAGCACTGTATTTATAGCTATACAAGAAAATGGGCAATAGAAACCATCAAATGTTTAGATGTAATATCTTTTTCCAACATCAGTGTTTTATAAGGTATTAAAAATTATTGTTGCTACTATTGTAAATAAATACTGAATTATTGGAATCTTAGAAATACACAGATGGGTTTTATTTCCTTAGTTTTTTCATACCTTTCTACAAAATTATGTAATGAAGTACATATACACATATACTGTGGGAAAATAAATATATCATTGTTTCCTAGGAAGGCATCTGTCCCCTTCAATATGTCTACTGCTTTTTAGCAACCCAATCTTATGCCTATAGTGCTTTGATAGCGGCTAATTATATTTTTGTTAGAACTTTTTACTTGTTATTGATTTTTAAAGTATTTATTCACTGCTTTTCTGACTCAGTATAAAATTTTAATAAAAATCCATCTGCCTCTAATCTCTATTTTACTTAGTAGTAGAGGAAAAAAGTAATTACAATTGCTAAAAAAACTAAGTGAGAATGGAAAAGACCCCCACCCAAAAAATAGCTGTGCTAAGGCAATTTTTTTCTGTGAGTAAAATGTTTAAAACCATTAGGCTTCAAGCTCTTAAATGAGATTTAAGTTTCCATGTTCTGAGAAAGGAGTGTTTTCCAAATATACATACCTAGTGTCAGATTAAGTTCTTAAGGACTGAGTTTTTTAAACAGGCATCTAGAAATATCTTCAATGACATTCTATAAATGCTTGTTAAATAGCTCCTTCAGATTCAGATTTAGCAATAAACTTTTTACATGATCCTCAGTGCCCATGGGAATTCTTTGCAAGGTCAGAGTCCTAGCTAAAGTTATTTGAATTCCTTTAAATTGTATACATTAGGTATTAACTTGAAAACCTGACTTCTTAAAGTAAGTGCTGTCAATTTTTATCTTAAGTAATGGACTATGATGTTCACACAGTTATTTTGCCACTGGTATTATATTAAAGCTGTGAACTGTTCTTCATAAAGTCACATTTCATTCTAATATGAGGCTCCTACTGTGAGCAGAATTATTTATTCACACTCTATTTAGTTCCATAGTAAATGTAATAAACTAATTTCGCTGTCTTGAACAGTCCAAGGTATCCAGAGATATGCCCTATGGAATACAATTTTCCAATCAAAAGGGGCAAGGCTAGACTTTTTTTAAAAAAAATCTAATTAAATCTAGATCAAATCTAGCTCTATTCCTTCCCAAGTCGGCAATAGCATTTTCAGTGTGAATTAAAAAAATATTTTAAAATTATCTCCCTGTCCACTAATACTCTTATTATGTTTACATGTACATTTTTATATTGAAAAGATGTGCAAATTTCAGTATATTTTCACTCAGATGGCTAGTTTGCTAAGGATGATGATAGTACTTGAGTGATGTACAGTGTTAACTCAGTACTTGAAGAAGGCCTACAAGAAGGCTGGAGCAGGATTTTTTTGCAAGGGCATCTAGGGATAGGACAAGGGATAATGGCTTTAACTTGAAAGATGGTAGGTTTACATTTTTTATTATGCAGAAATTCTTTTTTGCATGGGTGGCAAGACACTGGAACAGGTTGCCTGGAGAATTTTTGGATGCTCCATCCATGGAAGTGTTCAAGGCCAGGTTGGGTGGAGCTCTGAACAACCTGTTCTAGTGGAAAGCGTCCATGCCTGTAGCAGACGGGTAGGAACTAGAAGATATTGAACATTCTTTCCAACCTAAACCATTCTATGATTCTATTCTATGATTCAAAATTGATCTTACTTAACCAGTTAAGAAACAAAATAACAAAGCTACTTAACGTTTTTTGTATATGCAATGAAGCGTACAGAAAAACAAATAACCCTTCCTCTTCATGAGATTCTTTTGCATTTCTGATTTAATTTTATGGTTCTTAGTTTATGCTACGTCTCATATTACTACCCTGTTCAAAAGACTTGATTAACTGATGTTCTTATTTGATTTCAGGCCCATAATTTTTTTCTTCCAGTCACCTGTTTCAGGTTTCTTTTCACAGCTAAGAAAGCTCCCCTTAGCCTTAAAATTTCTTTTCTTTTGTGTTCATTAAAATTTGGTCTTATTTCATGTAGAGACATAAACTTGTTACAGTTTGACAAGCTAGGATCAGTTTATCATCATGTGGTTATAAGCAAAACTGTACATTCTACACCCCCTATGTAATTTTTGACTGCCTGTTAATAAAGAATCATTTGTAGCAGCTGTCCAGGGAACACCTGACACCCCAGGCTACAACAGATAAGGAAAGAGACAAACCTTGTGAGGCAGGGGAGTGTCTCTTTTCACACCAATGACTCACTTGTGATAACTGCCCTCCAGAAAGACATTAACACCTTCACACACAGCTGGAGGGGTCCTCTCTGCTAATGAACCCAGCCGCACTGGCACAATGGCCAGTTGCAATGACCTAGATCATCAAAGAGTGCAAAAATATCCCATGACTCACAGAGTTAAACCACCCATTGTGAAATTCTCTGTCCTGAGAAAGGTATTGGGCATTCCCACCTGAACCTGGGGATATATAGTCTTCGGGTTTTGGGACTTGGGATACCACTTGTTGGATCAGGAGGAGGAACAGACCTTCAACAGGATAGTGTCTGACACTGTCGAGAAGACTGCTGTCGTTCCTTTGACAGAACTCAAACCATTGTCCTGACCACCAGGTTTCCTTTCCTTCTTCTTTGCGCCCAGGGGGAGCTAATGAGCACTGCGCTGTTCTTGGCCCAGGGTGCTGGCTTGTACTCTGTGGTTGTGGGTCAAAACCAGTTTTCCTTTATATCATTTCATGTATTGTAATCTTTATAGTAAATTATAACTCTGACTTGTAATCTCTCTTAAATTTGGTTCATTTCTCCCACTGATTTACTTTTAAACCAGCACAATACACAAAGAGACAGACAGTCAAGATCCAGTCCCAGATCTGGAATGGTATCTTTGCTCTCCTCCATGCCTGGAGATTGACAGAAGATGTTGATGCATACACAAAAGAATTATTCCTTTAGAGCTCCTTGTTTGAAGTGCCATCCTGCACATCAGTAAAGGATTAAGCATAAACCCAAAATATTTCTTCTATCAAACCTTACTAATTAAAAAAAGAAAAGTTGTTGAGCATCTGCATTATAAAGTTAGGTATTCTAAATAAAACAGTAAGAAGTTATCCTATTCTTATAATGACGTGTCTGTGTCAACTATTAAATTTGAATTCATTGAATCTATTTTGAGCTCTGAAGTATGTTTTAATTCTGTGTTTTGAACACCTCTCAAGGAAATGCACAGAAGATATATCATGGCACAGAGGCCTTGAATTTCAACAGAAGAGCACTTTTAACATAGTTGATGCTGATGCCTATGAACTAAAATAAAAAAGGAATTATATAACTGACAGCAAAAGAAGGGAACAAGTACAAGGAAAGAAGTGAGTACTTTTTAGGAAAATGAAACTGAAGTGTCATATCCTTTAATTTAATAAAGTTTTTTTTCTATTAAATATATTTATTTTTCCTTAAAGTTTTGATAAATACGAGGTTGCTAGGAAACGTTTTCTGATTTCAGGTGTGCCTGTGTAAATATGAAGTAACCAATTTACACTGATGACAGCTCATGGACTGAAATAAGAACAGCTATGAAATAGTTCTGATATTTGTTCATGACTAAAATAAGGAAATTTTGTTACAGAAGAGGCAAAACTCAAGGACCAGTTGTTGCCTCCTGGTCTCCAGGAGAAATTAAATTAATGGCCTCCCTGTAAGTCCCTGATCCTTCCCAGTAGAGCTGCATGAAATCCTTGGCAGTGAAACACACCTCCACTACTTGTATAATGTCACTCAAGATTGCTTTGGAACAATGAATCCATGTTTATGGCTCTTACCAATTGAATTAATCTGTCATTAATATTAAGAGATAAGTGATTATTCTATGTGTTGCAGGTTCTAAAGGGATGATAGTATTATAGCTCTTCTTACACTCATGCTGCCTTTGACAGCTGGACTTTAGTACATGTTTACTTTTATGGCTCAGTGAGCATATTCTGCTTGCATAAATGCTACTGTGACTGTAGTACTCACTATGTATATCTATGCAGCATTTTGGCATGAACTCCCTGGATGATGATAACTATATCACACCTTTCATATCTTAATGTGGCTGGCCATATCAAATGTGTGGCCAACACTCCTTCACACACACTTGGGGACTTTTCCAGTTTTCATCTCTGGGCTAAAATTCCTGCACAGCAGGAATTACAGGTCTATTAGCAGAATTCATTCATCTATATCTATCACAAGAAATAAATAGAAGCTTAAAAATTGAATAGATTTTTGCTATATCATTAACAATGATGGAAATAAAGACTATCTGGATAGCAGATCTACTTCTCTCTTACTCTCCGGAGATGTGATAGATTAGTTGATCACAGAAGACCAGCATTGCCTGATCATTATAGACTGTCCACTTCATCTGGTGTTGAGAGACGCAACAAAGAATCACCTTCAATAAGGGACCTTCTTCAGAGCTTGGAAACTTATGTAACTGTCCCTCACTGATTTACTTTTGTTTGGTTAATTTTACCATAAAAAAAGAGACTCTGAACACAAAATATAAATAATTGAAAGAGAGAGTATTTTAGGATTTTACTGAGTAGTAAACAGAGTAGTATAATATTTTAGATATAAGTTTTTATACATAGTAGTAATGTGGCAAGAAATGTGGAACTAAAATTCCAAGTTGTATGTGTGAAAATCAGTTTTTTTCTGTTGTTATCATTCTGGTGTAGATGATGATCCAGACTGCACCTTTATGCGCACCCAGCACTGTGAAGTCATGAACTCCCTGGCTGGTCCAAGAACTTGACAGCAAGTTATTTGCAAAGATGAAATGCAAACGTCTGGGTTGAGATACTAGATGTATCCTGGAGAATGACGAGCTCCTAGCCTCCTTTGCAAATAATTATTTGACTGATAGTTACAGGCAGTCTTGACATGGGATTTTGGACAGTTCTCAAGAATCCCCTAGACAGCTCCTGCTAGGACTAATCCAAATTATGTTTTGATTAACACTATAAGTAGCAATTCCCAGAGATTCCCAATTGCATAGTGGTATAGCTGGTTTGTAAAAACTGAGTAGAATAGTGGCTTGGAGAGTATTAGTCAATCCAGCTGAAGATGTTACAAGAACACTTGCAACGGAGGATCCCATGACTGTCTCAACAGCAACTGACCATCCCATTTGAAAGACCTGATTATCCTTCCAGGAATTAATCAATGCATAGATCAGAGTAATAATTTCTTTGGGAGAAGCATTTTGTCATTGTCTGTGCAGATTGGAGTCTGCTCTTTTTAGGAAGGGTTCCCTAAACAGGTATCACACATTTCTCTGCAATTCTGTCAATAGGGAAATGTCATTGACTCTGTAGACCTTCCTGAGTCATGTGTGTTGTATGATGAAAACAGTGACCACCTACCTTAGGTGTAAAACACATGCTGTATACATATTAGAAGACTTCCCAGCCTTAAACTGCAGACAGCCCAGTAATTGTGTCTGTGGACAGAACATGAACAAAAGCAAGGGACACACCTTTCCATAGGTAATGATCTCCATCCCTCACCGCCATTGGTCATATAGTTCTCTACTCAGAAAATTAGGCCACTAAGGGAGTTCAATCAAAAAGTAATGTTTTATATGATAGAATGGCATTTTGGAATGTCTGAAGGGGAATTTTTTGTTTTGTTTTTTTTCATTTAAGGGAAACTGGAATTGAAGGTTAACTTCTGCTGCATGGCAGCCAAGAGTGCTTTCTATTAGCTGACTATCAGATAGTGTATCCTCAACAACAGAATCCCTAATGTATTTTATATGATTGTATCATGCTGTACCTTACAACAGAGTGTAGGATAGGCTGGCAAGAAGCTATCCTAACTGCAGATCACTTTCACTTAGCCTAATGTGATCACAAGCACTAAGTCTGTCTTCTGTGATGGGATGATGAAACATTAGCTACAAAATAGTTTACACTATTGTTTCTGACTACATTTAGAAACACTCTAACATGCTATTCCACGTATTACTTCATCCCTCAATCACCTGCTAAACAAGGTTTAGCAGGCCCCACTGCAAGAGCACATGGCCCAAGGTCTAGTGCCAGGTATGCACAGCACAACAACTCTCGTGGAAAGGAGGTTCTTCTCTTACTAAAACAAACAAAAACAACAACAACAAAATCCTACTCTACGGCAGATGCTATCGAAGATATACCAGTGTTATCAGTATTGACGTTCTATTGTGTACAGTAGACACTCCTCTAAAGGTGGCTGTAATGATATGCTAAGGAGCTGTGAATCCCTAAGGAGTCTGAATATTTGAAAAAATATTTATCCAAGCAGGCATAAAAGTTACACTGCTCCCATATCAAAAGTCGTCATGTTCAGGTTTCCATGTCACTTGGGTCTAAAGTTACATTCCAGGCAGCAATATGTCTCCCTTCCTTTCTGTTTCCTGGATGAGCAATTGACTGCTCTTCTGTCAGACAAGTTATACTGTGAAAGAAAAAGTTTTTTCACAGCAGGCTTGCCTAAGGTTGGCTTCTCCCTAAGAAAAATATTTGGAAAGGTATAAAAAAACCAACTTTCGCACCTTCCAAAAATTATCACATTCTGATTCAAGGGTTAACAATACAGAGCAGGCACAGTAACATAAAGCCATGGAAGGTTCACAGTTCAAAAATAAATGTTGATGTCGGCAAATCTATGCATGAAGGCAAGATTATCTAATCCCTCATTAAAGACCTATATCAGTCTCCTTCCCTGCTCCACACCAGATGGTTCCAGCAGTGCTCTTGGAATCTCTGCCCAGAAAAGAAAAGGAGCTGGTCTGCTTTCACTGTGTGAAAAACAGCACGCCTGCAGAGGTTCTATATTTTCTCTCCGTATCCTGTTTTATATGATGAATATCTCAAGCATAAGGATATAGTAATGAATTTAATTTTTCTGAAAGTGCAGTGGACATTTCAGTACTGGCTTGTTAGCTATTCCAGCTGTGACATCGTGCTTTTCCTGATTGAATTTAAATGTTAACTGAAGGGACTACTGAATTCATCATAAGATGCTCACAGAAGTATAGACTAGCTGGAATTGTTCTTACACGTTACCTTAGAAAACAGTCCTTGTGACAAACAGCTCTGCATCTGATGGTTTGCAAAAAGACTGCTACAATGGATGCTAAAGCCATGGTGAGACAAAAGAATGTAATAAAATGCTGTTTCTTGCCCCGTGTCTGGAAAATATCTTTCATGATGAAACAAACTTTACTAATTTCATCCTAGTATTTCAAAAGATACTTCTTCCCTTTGAACCACAGAGACCATGCTAAGCCCTGAATCACATCTTGTGATTTGGTTGTCCGTGAACTAAAGAGACAAGAACGAACCAAAAAATTCTCAGAGCTGCACAGGTGTAACAATCATTCATGTCTTTCAAATGTGCCATTTCAGTGTCAAACCCTAGGAGAGTTTTAGGGGGAAGATGAAGATAATCTTATAATCCACAGGTACTCTATCATCTAGTCCAGATTGTGACATGATTGTTAGGGCCACCCCGTCACTATTTTTCACCAAACAGAGTCAATACTGGAGGCAGAGAAGGGAGAGTGGTGTCTGAAATGTTCATCTCACTGCAAAGTATTAAACTGCTGATTCCCACCTCTTCATTGCCAGAGCCTGCTTTACCACACCAAGAAGCATTTCAATGCAACCATGAGACACATCCTCTGACACCAGGGAATTCCCAATTAACTTACTTCAGCAACTCTTACAAAAATCTATATACAGTCTATGGATTTTATCCTAATTAGAGATGTCTTGACTGTTCCTGCAGTTAGTGTTATACCTGCCGAACATGAGTTTGGGCTTGGTTGTTATAACTACAGCAATAAATTTACATCTGTAAAATGTGTATCAGCTGTTGGTGGGAAGGAGACACCTTTCAGAACATATTCTTACTGGTTTGGACAAAGTAATTCTGTATGTAACAACAATACAGGCTGGAGTATGATCTATCTGTCGTATTTCTAAGGTCTGCTTTTCTCTCTTCTAACATTCAATCCGCACTTCAGCAGGAAGGGCACAGAGATATAGGTAATTCGAGCAGGACTCTCAAGTGTGAGAGCTGCTATAAATTAAGTCCATTTTAGATACTGAAAATGTCACAGGTCTGAAGTAGGACCATTTTTGTGCCTGTTTTTAATTGATATTCAAAGGCACATACATGCTCAGCTCTTTGAGACAGTTTTTAATTCTTTTTTATTTATTTTTTTTCCTTTTTATATATTTTTTTTTATTTTCCCACCATGTAATATGTATAATTTTCTGTACAAGATTTTCCAAAGAAAAGAAGAAAAGAAGAGCTTATATTCAGAAAATACTCAGCTGGTGATCTCCAAGAACCTAGTCTGTTTAAATGTGCCCTTGGTATGAGGAGTCTTTTCCCCAGAAAAAAAGGGCACCACTTCAATTTTTAAAGGCTAGTGCTTTTATGAACAAGAGGTGTAAGGTGGGTAAGCAATAAAACATATATACATACAGTGAATCAGGCAAGAAGGGAGAAGAGGCATTGGGAATCAGTTTCCACAGTTTGTCAAGCAACAGAAAGATTTTTCTTTTGTTTGACCAGAAGAGCGAAAGTGTTAACAGCTGCTGCTGCTGTCACAGAAATGTCTATGAGCAAGTAGGCAGGTGCCATGGTTCTAATAAATCCTTGAAAGTATCTTTGGTGAATACAGGGCTCCTTATCCCGCTGACAACCATGCCGCCACACTCTTAACTTAACTATCATTTAATCTTGTATAAAAGCAATGTCCATTTTTAAGCTTCACTAGATATTATTCTATTGGTATAACAACACCAGCAGTTGTTTAAAGCAGTCTGTTTTTTCTTCTTTTTCTGCACAAAATAACCTTCATTTAATTAGTTAGAACTCTTGCAGCTTTCTTAAGAATGGTAACATTATGTATTTTAAAGGAATTAATATCTTTCTTTGTATAATGGAAATAATAGTTGCATTTTTTTCCTTGACAATCTGTATTCTGACAGCAGCCCCTCAGTCTACCACCACCTCCTTGTAAAGTCCCTACTCTTACATCATAGAGTTCAGACTTTCATCTGCTCTCTGCCAACTATCTTAGGCCTTGATGGACAAGAGTATTCAGGCACTAATATATCCTAGGTGCTGATAGGAACTGGACATCTAAGAAGGTCTAAAATGCTCTAAAGTGAATTTGCAGCTGTTCACATTAATTTGAAAATTTTTACAAAAAGATTCTCCATATCTATTAGTGCTTCACTACATTAATTCTCATCTATTTTTATACAATATTTTCAGAAAATTTCACATGGTCCAATAGTTTAGAATTTAAAATGCTGATTAGTAAATTACTGATTAGTATTTCTAGAAAGCCTTATAGTTAGCCATCAGTAGAGAGAAGTAGGATGGGAATTATAGAAAAGCCTGGGAACTAAATTTGTCATGTATTTGTTATTGAGATTTTCATTATTTAAACTAGTTTTCTGTATTATACAAAATCTTATTATCATTTATCAACCTATCATTCATCCAACACTTTTCTACCATTTAAATAGATAATTTTAATATTTAGCTTTCTTAGTCATTGATGATAAGAAAGTTTTGCTGAATGCATACTAAATTTTCAAAAGGCAGATTTACTCAATTTTCATACGGAAATCTCTGTGCAGAAAACAGGTACCTTTCTTCACTGTGGCCTAAAATATTTTTCTTTTTTAATGCTCAATACTCACTAATTAAAAGCATCTTAAGGAGGAAGATGAAGCTTTGTTCATTTAATGTTTTGTTGCTTCATTGTTTAAGCCACTTGTTTGTGAGAATGGATAAATTAGTCTTAAAACTTGCTTTGTGAAATTTCTCTTTCTTGGGGGTAGGATAGTGAACTTTGCTGCAGTGTATGATCTTGCACAAAATCGTAATTACTACTGACATCCTGGAAATTTAGATAAGTCTACATCGATCTGTGTTCCTGTTCCCTATTTGGCCAAATATATGATTTGTGAGTAGATTCCATTTGATATTACTTCCAACCTGATTTTTCTTTTCCAAAGACTTGAGACATCGTATTGGAAATATATCTATAAATACATTTCCCAGTTTCTGGGAAGTGAATAAATGAGGAAAAATGTAAATAGAACTAAAGCTGTTTTGTAACCGAGATGTATGCTTATCCGAAAATGTTCCAGCATTTCTATTAACGGTAATTTCTGCATTTACTACACTGTTCACTGTAAGAAACTAAAAGGTGTTATATAGATTATTTGCCTTATTGCAGATTGTCTTCTGGAGTACCAGGAACAACCAGGGATAGAAATTTCTGACTAATGAGAGAGAGTCAGAGGCATGGTCAGCTCTGAGTCCGTCCCTTGCCCCACAGAGAGTGATAACACTCCTCATTATAAACCATCTCCTGTCAATGTGCTTCTATATAAATTCATTAAGTGTTTCTACAGATTTACTCTGGTCTGTGCTTTGTTTTTATTTGTTAGCAGATCTTTAAAAAGAAACACCTTGAAAGAACGAGAGCAATAAGGATTTATTAAGTAATCAGTTTGATCAGTCATGAATGAGCAAAGATCCCTGCAATCAGATCTTCTGATTTTATACTTTTGATTGCAGTTCCAACCTGACTTTATGTCTGAGTAAAGGTAATTACCAAAACTATAAAAGAGTTCAAATGCATTCAGTTCTTCTGGAAAATAAAACCATGAGGATCATTCTTGTCAAATCAATAAGTAGACAATTGTGTAGACAATGGACTTTTATTTTCTTGTAAGAGATCTGTAATTCTCAAAAGCTGCTGCTATGCATTAGTTTTCCTTGCTGATCAAGAGTACACACTGAAAAGCATTTACAGCTTTCAAAGATCAGGTCCTATTATAAAGTACTTTTTCCATTTTGATCAACACAATATAACATTTATTATATCACAAAATCATATTGTTAAAATAATATTAATGGGTTAAATACAATCAGCAAAAGCCAATGATTTAGTGACTTTTTTTCTTTCTGCATTATTCCCAACACACTAAGTCTTAAAGATACTTCAGCCTTTAGGCACATAAAGAGTTATTTTTGTGCTAGACACTAGCTTTTATTACTTCTGAGATGTAGTAAGAGACTGAAATTATTTCATAGTATCATGGAAGTGTCAGGGGGAGCTTCCTGCTTAAACCTGGGCCATGGCCAACAGTGCACAGAGGAAGCTCTGTCTGTGTCTGGCAGAGTCTTCAAGATACCCAGGAGAGAAATTTCACAGCCTCTCTGTGCAACCTATTTCAGTGAAGTACAACACACCTTGTGACTTTTCCCCCCACAATATCCAATCTTAGTTTTCCAAGCTGCACTTTGTTACCATTGCTACAATTATGTTGTTGGACACTGCTGCTGAAAGTTTGGCACTGAGATCACTTAAATTAAACAAAAAAAAAAACCCAAAAAACCCAAAACTCAAGAAGCAAAACAAAAAAAACCCCAAAGAAGCAAACAAAAACTGCACCTCAAAACAAAGAAACAAACATAAACAAACCAAGCAACCAAGCAACCAACCAATACTGAATTCTCAAAATCTCTCTCTTCCTCCCCATCCCGTTTTGTTTTTTTTTTTTTACTGAGGATACATACATACACCACACTCACAACACCCCTCCCTAAGGAAGCCTCTGGCATTAATATTGTTCTTTTTTTGTTTGAGTGATTTTATCCTTTGTATTGATTGTCTCAGTTTTCATATATTAAAACTAAAATAAACAGACATTTTATCTTGGCATTTTTAATTTCAGGCTTCAGAAAGACTGTAACCAGAATGTTTCAATAATCTTGTCATCTGGAAACAGACCCAAGGATGCTGTAAACTGAAGGAAGCAGGCAAAAGAGACAACGAAATACAAGTTCTACCATTGGGCACTATCTTTTGACTTCCCTCTAGGGATGTTGGAGGTGATGGGAATGTCACTGGCCCTCTACCTTTCAGGCCTTGCCCAGGTTGTCTCCCTGCTCTTGGCCTATGAACTATGTCAGGGATATAGCCTGGGTAATTTAGATCTTTGCCTTGAACTTAAGTGGTATATCTAGCACAGAAACTTCTTTAGAGTGAATGGCCATTTTCCTGTTTATCAGTGAAAACTGGACTTCTTACCTCAGGACAAAGTAGTCCCTTGGACACCTAACCCTGTCCTTTAAGTATTGTCAGGGTGAGTGGTGTGGAGCTTTTTGTGTCTTAAAAGCAGATTCCAAAGATATCCAGAAGCACTTTAGGACACAAATATGTCTGCTGTGACAGCACAGAGTGAAGATGACCTCTCAAAAGAAGATAATGAGTAGGGGCACTACAGTAATCTCTAGTGTTTGATATGTTTGGCAGAATAGTAAAGAATCCCTGAAAATTCCTTCTTGTTGCATCATAGAACTTCTCAGTCTCTAATTTAGGAGAATACTTAAAAGAGCATTTCAAAAAATGCCTGAAATTCCTTTTGGTACTGGAGGAGGATAAATTGTATTATAAGCCAAGATCTAGGATGGCTAGATATTCCTAGAGTTAAAAGTGAATATTTAGCATCCTTTCATTTATTCTTTCTTTTCTCTTAAACACTTAAGAAATATAATTTAATACATAAATTGAAGTCATAAAGATATGTGCTTGCCTATTTTTAGTCAAGAAACAGATGTGTTCATTTATGAACAAAAATATAAACCACACTGTAGGAAGTTATGAAGCCCTCAAGAATGTGATAATTTAAAGGAAATTAACTGTAGAAGATAAGACCTAGGCAAATGTTTTAGTTGGAATACAATACTTACAGCACAATGCTGAAATCTGTAGATACCGCAACAGAAAACATGAAGTGTGAAAGGAAACCTATGGGACTTGTAAAACAATACATTAAATTATTCTGAAGTTATAAATATGGTCATAGTTTAACCATTATTGGCTTGAAAAGGGACTCCAGAAATTGTAACAGAAGGACCTTCTTTCCAAAATCTGTTTTCTATTGGAAAGCACAATACTCCTTCATTAAAAATTCATGGCATCTATATATACATAGGAAGGGAAACAAAAGGCAAAGCAACTTGGATATATAAGTTTCTGCACAAAGAATAGGTCAAATAGAAAACTGAGTTACTATTGTTGAACTTCCCTTTTTCTAAAAAAAAAATTTAGTTTATAAAAACTTTCATCAAATATTGGTGTGGATCTGGAAGATTAACCTAGTTGACAGAAAAGGCAATGCTACAGTGAAAAAAAAAACAACTCCTAGTTCCATGTGCAAATCTTCAAGAATTCTCTGTTGAGATTCCCCAGAAATAGAGAATGGAGACTCCCTCTTGATGATTGTGCAACTACGAAATGTTACAAACTGTGATTAAACCTGTGCACAGAGAAGCCTTCTCATAAAAGTTGGTTACCTTGCGATGTGAAATTCTACAAAATTTTACACTTCTGAATTGGATTATGAAATATGTCTCATAGTTTTTCATTTGCTTTTTTAATTGCCTTTCAGGTTGGTTTTGTCAATTCCATTTATTACAAATGTATGCATGAAAAAGTCAGTTGGAAAGATTTTGCACATAAACTTCATAATACAAAGCTCTGCATGAACCCTGTGTTATTTATCTACAACTGTGCATAAGCCACACATAACAGTTTATGTTCAGCTCTTGTTGCACAGGAAATTGTATACAACTCCACTCATGTAAACACTTGTCTATTATAGCCTCTGGCATTTAAACCTTTTATTTCCCAAAGATTTTATCCCTCGTCTTCCACATAGAAATATATGTGGTAACTGCCTGGAAAAAGTTCTGGGAGCCATTTTTCATTTCGGGGATAATTCAGAAGTCCAATGTGTTTAGTGCTGTGGTATTTTCAGTGTGTTTATATCCCTGAGGTGTTCGAAATAGTAGGCTGAATATTTCATTTCCAAGCATGGTTTTTCTGATTACCTCCAGCTTCTCTGATTATGAATTTAGAAGACAACCTTGCTGAGTGCTGATTTGGCAGACTATGTATTAGAATTATAGGTAAAGCTCCTACACTAACTGCTTTTTGTATCACATCCTGCTCCTCACTATTGGTATCTTGTCTCTAAAGGACTCTGCTTCTCCTGCCTCTCCTGGTGCAGTGCACAGCTTCAGACCAGACTGCCTCTGTCTCTCTATGGACTCAGCCCTCCATGCTCCCTGCCTGATTTGTAGAAATAGTTGATGTTTTTGTCATCTTAAGGAATTTCGAGGAATTTTTAAGGATCTGAGTCGCTGGAGTATCACATACTACCTTAACACAGCCGGTCCCAGATCTACCACTTTTCAAGTTTGGCCACAGAAGCAATCCTTGCTAATAAATCAGGCTTTGACCTTGAACATCACTTTATATTTTACAGATTTGTATTCATTTATGTTAAAACCCTGGAATTTTCTCAGACACCCTGTGTGCACCAATGCAATAACATTCTTACCATGGTATTGCAACCAGACACATTCCCTTTTTGCCCCAATACATTGAAGATCTAACACCTTCAAAATGTTGCTGGAGGCAATGTAATTGTTTAGCAGTTGTACAAGCTGGTTAAAACACAAGCTCATCAGAAAGATTAAAGTGTAATTATAAAACAGGTCATGTTATTAGTTTAGGAAAAACCCAACCAAACCCTAATAGTGTAAGCTGATTTTCCTTGTACCGAATTACACTGTTTATTTTGTTCCTTTCAATTACTGCACAAAGCTTTGACTAGACATAGGGTTGTAATATATTTATGCTAATTTTTCAGAATCTTTTCCTCAGCCTAATTTCTTCAGTGAATTGCTCACTTTTTTAGAGCTAGTAATAAGCAGAGATTAAAAAGCTGTGAGGGCTATAAACTTGCAGAACAAAAATAAAGTTTGTGGGAAAGCTTACAGGCAGAAAATGCATGGCTTGTGTGATAAGCAAATCTTTCAAAGCTGTTTTGATGAACTCTAGAAGGTAAGTTAAAATGATCTTGGTCTTAATTTGTTTTTATTGCCTGTTCCAGATTTCTGGTGTAAAAACAGACCCTGTTAGTTTCTCTATTTACAGTCATATTTTCTATTATGGGTACTTTACGTCTGGTAGTACCTAATGAGGTGATGTCTGTTTCACAGAATGATTCGGAACACCTTCCTTCAGTGAACAGAGAAAGGCAGATCCACAGCCTCTACAGTGTCTGAAGAGGCTTTAATTAGGTGTTTGTTGCTATCCACTGACTATATAAGCCTTCTGCATACTCAGGAGAATGACTGAAAATCAATAGGAAATGGAATTACGAGAAGAGCAGAAAGAAAGAGAGAAGGAGGAAGGAGAGGGGGAAGACAACAAAGCCTTCTAAGCAAAAAGGGTTCAGGATTTTAGACCGACAGCGACTGAACTGCTGGGTTGCTCCTCAGACTGAAATTCACCAGTATATCCACTAAGGATCAGACCTACCCAGAGATAATTGCTGCTGTCAGATGTAGTCTGGGTGCCTCAAGTGAACTGAGCTTCACCCATTACAATTGGATCTAGGTGGATACATCTGTAGGCATGTGGTCACTTATTGCTGATGAGCTTTGTAGCTAAGATACTGGTCCATGCTTGCAAAGGATCTATGATTTTGCAGACCCATATTAAGTGATGGATAAATGCTGACTCTTCCAAGCCCTGCTTTCTTGGGATCTTTACCTACCTGAGCCACTGCCTGAGCTCAGGATTTCAAACCTTCTTCATGTTACTGTATTGACTCCTCACATTCCTCCTAGACTCTGCACAGATCAATACAAAGCTTTCTGTTTTAATTGTGCAGAAGGTATAATAGTTTTATGAATGTATGCTCTTTTGAGAATTAGTCTGTAAATTGCTAGCAAGTATGACCACCAGGGATATTTGAGCTCTGACTTCTGGCTTTTTTTAATTTTTAAAACTCATTTTCTTTCCAACGTTTGTGAAAGGGATGCATAGATTCATTTAACATTAAAAAGGAATAAATAAAACATCTGTGATTTAGTATTTGGCAAAGCCAGTGCCATCTCTTTGTTTTTTTTCTGCAACCCTAGCAAAGTTTTAGAAATGAAGTGTTAACTCCAGTAATAAGTGCTTTTGCATCTTTTACCTACCTTGAATCTTGCCTACATGATAAATCCACTTAAACCAATTGCTGATATAAGTGCAGTGAACTAGAATTAATAAAACATGTTAACATGTTATTTTGGTTCAAAAAATTGATACTTATGCCTTTTTGAGATTTAAATACAAACTCATTTAGGTAAGTACCATACATCACTGCCTAGTCTATAGCTCCCGTTGCTAACGTATTCATACAGTATCTTCCACAGTGAAGGATGTATCTCCAAATCTTTTATACTTTAGACAAAACATGATCTGAGTATAGTGAATTGCACATATTTTGCGCAATTGTTCTGTTGTTTATTATTTGAAGTGATGTCTTCTGCAGCTCTGCTTGAGCGGATAGATATAAAAGTCTAGAGAAAACATCTCTGCCATCAACAAAGTTAAAGTAAGGACATACAAATAGTGCAACTAGTGCTGTTAAACAAAAAGAATGAAGAGTTTGTCCTGTATAAGTCATAATCTTAATAGTAGCAGACAGCCATAACATTAATTCAGTGACTAATCCAATGACATTTCTATTTCTCCATATGTCCTCTTGCCACCGAATGCACAATGTAGATGCAGAGCTGCTATGCATGCTAAGGTTTTTCATTCTCAAAATGTCACAATTACATATGAACTTTCTCTATTCCTGTCTGGTAAGTAGCCTGCTCAATTTATGTGTCCTGTGGTTCCAAGAAACTAAATTTGAACAGAAGAAGCAGATACAATTTGTCTCTTTCAGACACATTCAGCTTACACATTCATGTCCATGCAACAAAAGATTTTAGGGTTTGGGTGGGTTTTTTTGTTTTGTTTTTAAATATGGAATTTCTCATTTTTCTTACAGTGGTGATATTTTAAGAACAATTAGTGTTCACTACCTTGGGAGCATGGGTTCCACCCCATCAAACTGTCATAACTCTCAGGAAAATCTCTCTGAGCTTCATGTGCCTCTTATACAAAGCACAGCGTATCAAGTCTGGCAGTACTACACCCTAAAACAAGAAGTGTTCATTGAAATTTGTATATGAGCAGGAAATACATCATCAATAGTGTTCAGTGTCAGTTCTCACAAGATATCATTTGAACTGCCACTAGGCATACACATTTTGTGGTCATGGTTATAGAATGTTTTTAATCAAAATAAACAATTGTTTCAAAGATATTACTGGATATTAATCTGTTTATGAATTATCTGAAACTTAGAGATGAATCCAAATAATAATTTTCAATTTCAAAAATATAATTTTATGTAAGTTTTGAAAGAGGAGGTATTTTGTCTTCAGTACTTACTGTAATGTAGATAGGCATATTTAAAAAGGCATTCGAAGGTATTACTGAGTATAGGAGAGCTTGGACTACAGAACAGTCCCTGTTACTCCTATTTCATTATTTTATGCACAATCCCAACTGGATACAGATATGTGTAGGTTCTGTTTGGAAAAGTGTCCTGTGATCACGTTAATAAGCCAAGTTACACATACAGAGTGTTTGTGTATGTGTATGTTGCAAAACTGAGCATAGAGGATTTCCTTTGGTCTGCACTGCGGAAAAATTACTTTGCTCTTTAATTTTGTTTTGTTTTTTTTTTTTTTTTTTCAGTTGCTTGGCTTGTTTTTGTTTTGTTTTGTTTTGTTTTGCTTAACTAATGCTAATTTTTACATGATTATTTAAATCAATACCTCTCTCCATTTTCTATACCCTTATAAATCTCTTCCAGGTTACATAAGCAGTCATGAAAAAAGTTTGTTCTCAGTCCTGTTTCTTTAATTCATGAAGTCATGAACAAAAAGTATTGACTTCTTTCCTGGGCCATGCTAAACTGTAAACATAGAAATATGGAGAGATTTGAGAAACAAGGACTCATTGAAAATCCCAGTCTGAATATTGTTTCCTGGTTGCAAATAATTATTTATAGTGCTTATCTTTAAGCAATTTTAAACATCACCCATGTTTACAACCTCTCTTAATTGTTTCAAACATAATTAATGCAATACTTACTCCTTCTCCTTTATCATTTTTTAAATTTTTAAGAAAATAAGCTCAAGTAACTCTTTTTTACTACCTCTCAAGCGGCTTAATATCAATTTTATAACATGACAATAATCCTTGTACAACGAGTAAATTTTGATCCACAAAGATTTTAGAAACATATATGGCAACAATAGTCCATAAATACAGTAGTGAAAGGGAGCATAATTACAGTCTGGGTTTAGTTTTGACAGACGTGCACAGACCTGTCAATGTAATAATTAGACTCTTAAGGGAGTGTGATTGAGATAAAGAATTTAGTACATTCTATAGCATATATAAAACATTTCTCCCTTTTTTTTTTTTTTTTTTTCCTTTTAACCAGAGCTAACAGGAAGATTGTTTTAATGCCTTAGGCAAAATAATTGACAATATGTCCCTTAGTGGGAGGTTATGCAATCGTCTTGGAACAGCCTTTAGTCTGTACTATGAGCTATTCAAGTACAAAAAAAAGCCTCCAGGTCTGACAGAAAAGGAAGAGCTTACCTACTAGCTTTAAAAAATGATGGGAACAAGCAGCAGAATATTCATTATATCATGGGCATATAGTGCTTTTGTTTAATTCTTTTCAGTCCTCAGTCCTCATCAGTTACAACTTTTCTATACATGATATTCAAGGAATGCAGACTGAATTAATTGTGAATTAGATGTGAATTTAAGTGTCATTGGTTAAACTATATTGAATTCATGTAGTTGATTTAATCAAATTTACTAAAAAGAATTAACCTAATTCCCTAAATTAAAGCCGTTTCACACACTATTTATTTTAAGTTTAGTATGTTATGATATTTTCCTCTAAGACAGAATACAGTCACCATTACTCCATAATAAAATGCATTTATAACACTCTGGGCTGATCTTTCAAGTAAATGGTTTGAATTCAACAAGGAAAGAATCATCCTAACAATGCCATTCTGTAAGTTCTCTAATTCTGTTGTGGCTAACTTCTCAACCCGCACAGAATAAAACCACCAGTTTTTAAGACTTCATAAATTTTCCTTGTATATCTTTAATTTTGATATATCAATTTACCATTTGTCAACCAACATGCCATAAAACCCCACAGGTTTTTGAATGCATCCTCCATGTTTCATTTTTAGCTGTCTCATTCAACATATTCATTTTAAGTCATCATGAAGATGATTTTACTCATCAGGGCCTGATGTACGGATTTATTTTTTTTCAGTCATGATCATGCCCAGGTCTTTTGTAGAGAAATGCTTAGAGCAGTGCAGGAACACCCTGAAGTTTTGACCAGTTGAATGCCACACAGCTGGTCATGCTTTTCCACAGCTCAGACCTGCTCTAATATTGCAGCCAGAGCTGAGCTCAGATGTGCTAAAATCAGACATACTGAAACTACATGAGGTGAATCCCCTCAATTACTTCAATGCACTTGAACATATTTTAACCTTCACTAGTCATTGGCTGAATTAACAGATGCACTGCAGTAAGAAGCAATTTCTTGCACACTGAGTCTGTTACAGACACATGACTCTATGTGTCTACTTACAGTCGCTTGTCTAAGCATTTTACAGAGAAAAGGTGAGTCACACAGGCTTTCCCCTTATCATTATTAAAATGCCTTCAAGCATTCCAGCTTATTTTTAAATTTTAGTAACATCATCTTCTATAGGTGTTGGGAATTTTTTAATGTAATGAAATTAATTTTAAAGATGAGTCCTGTTTTTAACACATGTATAGCATATTTAAAATAAATTAACACGAAAAACTATTGTCAAAAAATGGAGAAACAACATTAAACATACATTCTTTGTTAGAGAAATTGCTGTATTCCTAAATCACTCTCTGAAAATGCTGCTTTTCTGTCACTTTCTGGGAAGAATTGATAGGATGTTGAAAGCAACGCAGTTGTCCTATAAATCAACGATGATATATTTCTTACAGTATCTATGTAACCCTGAGGGGAGAAAAAACATTCCATGCTTCCTCCATAATGTTTCCAGCAGTATTATCATGCTTGTGGCACTGGTTACAACATTGTATCAGTTCTCACAGGAAGAGCATTGTATTCTGAGTTTTTGGCCAACGGGGTTTTGAATAAGGCCATATATAAACATATAAAAAAAAGGACTAGCCATAGCTTGCCAGCTAGATTGTTGGTAAAAAAAATGAATGAACCAAGAGAGCATCTAAATTATCTAGAAAAATAAATGCAGTGATTATACCATAAAGCTTTAAACTTGTTCAGCTTGATTCTGCTCTCTCTAACCATGATGTTAGGTTGTCTGAAAAAAGCTGCATCTTATTCTGAATTTACTTCAAATACCATAGAATATAAAGTCAACAAGATCACACATCCTTAAATTTAAAACTGCCTGCTTTTTCTGCTTCATTATAATACAGAAATACACCACTAATTAGATTATTTTAGAGAGTATTTTAAGAAACAAAGATTTGTATATGTTGCATTTTCTGCTCTGGAATTTATTTTTTTTCCTGACATTGTAACATACAACAATAAAAATATGTTTTAGATGCATGCTCTGGGATCGTGATACAGAATGACACTGTATGAAAATAAGTATAAGCTGTTGGACTACCCAATAGCACAAGGATGATTTCTGGGCTTTCATATAGCACAGCACTGTCTCTTAAGTTGTCTTCATTGCTTAAAATAGCTTGTCAGAAAACAGAAAACTCAGATAGCCATAGGTTACTGTAGATGAGATCTTTAGTCAATTCTAGCTTTGAGCATGTGAGGTGAATATGATCAGTTCTTTTGTAGGCAGCTGTTTATGTCCCTGTGCCTTCAAGCTCTACCCAGTTGGCTGAGATGTGAACAGAAAACCCCAAGGGGTGTAATTTTTGAAATGGATCCAAAGCAGCTTGGCTCATGCTGTGCTTCATGTAAGTTTTATTTTTTATCATGATGACATAAGTTAAAAATAGCCAGGATGTTTGTACTGTTAATGAAATAGCAAATACTCTGAGTTTCTTGCTGTCAAATTAGACAAACCAAATTAATCTGACAGCTGTGTTCCTACCGTCATTCTTGTGTGAACTGGTACTGCTGGGCAAGAAACTGATAGTGATATTGGAAAAAAGCCTTGTATCTTGCTAGACAATGCCATAGAAAAGGACGTGTTGACAAACTGATACACAGCAATCTTCAGAAAGTGGTCACTTCATGGATTATACTGAATTTTGAATGTACAAAATCGGAAGTCACTTTGGAAACAATTGTGAAAAGATTTGGAGGTGGGGGAGGCTGTGTTTGTCTCTTTCTCTCTTTCAGAAAAAAATATTGCTAAGAAGAATGAGTGCCATAATGTTATTTTGCTTCTGCTGGTCTCCTGCAACATTAGTAAAATCAAATACATGTTTTTGCCCGTATTTAAAGATTCTAAAAATGCAGTTTAGGAAGACTGAGTGAAATACTTCTGCAGTTTACTTGTTGACGCTGAAAAAAGCTAAAACCTTGCTTCGCTCCATCATTCAGTAAGAGAAAAACAAGAAATTATCTTGAGAAACTTATCAACCACATGTCTATTAGCAGACAATAAAACCTGGCAGAAATTTTCAGAATCTAACACTTGTCTGAGTTTAGCTGAAATTATTTTATTTCCTTGACTTTGTTCTTCAGCTATAAAAAAACTAAGGAAGTTCTAAGCTTCACTCACAAAATGTTAACAGCAATTTAAGAGACTATTGGCTTTTTGTTATAGGTCTATGATATTTCTTTTTTCTTCTCATCACAAAATAAGAGGAACAAGGTGCCTCAGTCCTATTCCATTTACACTGTAGAACCCTTAAAAAAAATCAAAACCCCCTCCAAGCATATTGAAAATGTATTCTTTTTCTGAAGTATTTTAACTCATTAATAGCTCTGATATATTTATAGGAAGCTAATCATAGAAGGTAATAACTACTATAAGATTTGAAAGATTTTGGATGCCAAAGTAGCAGTAGTTCATAGGACACACAATTAAAAACATAACAAGGCTGGTTATTAATTGGGAAGTTTAGATCTTAGCAAAGTTTATTGATTCCTCAGTCAGATGTATTCCTTTCTTTGTTACTTTTTCTCCTCTTTCTGAAGAAATTCCAGGCTAAACAAAGAGTTATGTTTCATCTGACAATTCTGCATGTACCTGAAGCCTGTTCTTTCTTCTGCATGAGATGTGGTGTTGCTGTCATCACATGACAGGGCAAACTCTGCTCTTCTACAGATTATGTAAAGATTATCTATAAAGGTGACTGGTCCTTCCAGAAGAACGGACTGAAATCCTAAAGATCCTGGAATACTGTCATCCAAATGCTTGTTAGAATGGGCTGGAAGAGTGATTGAATCAGAAACCTGGAACTGATTCTTTAAAATTCTTCTTTTTATCATTTATTGACACACTTTCTCTTTTACTAAAGGATCATTGCAAGTGCAGAAAGGCTTCTCATTAACTGCCACCTCTGTATATGACAATTCCTGAACTCCACAGTGCATATTTATTGTGTGTACTAATTAAGGATTTTTATTACTTTAATTTAAATGTACTTGTTGAATTCCTTGAGACTTCACCAGCCAAGGGATCCTCAGGTTTGTCTCTGACACTTTTGAACAAAGGAGTCTCTGAAGAAAAGCGATCAGCAGGCTTAGGTCGTGCCAGACAAAAGAGAAAACAAATTGCAAAGCTGGCTTAATTCCCACTACAACATTTGGAAATTGTCAAGAAAATTTAATTTTAATCAGAGAAGTAAAAAGAAATATTTAGGATTATAAAGAGTAACCCAGGCTGAAGTGAAAATCAGCTGGGAGGATTTTAGAATAAAGAGATAAATTACAGTAACAAAAAAAAAAAAAAGTGCTCTTTAAGTGATGAGCAGAAAGGCAGGTTAAGGAAGTAGTCACAAATATGGAAAAGAGCAGAATAAAACTATACTCAATGAGAATATTTAAAAGTGTGGCCAGGAAATGGCCACATCCAGAGGTTCTTTCTTTTCAATTAGTCTTTGATAGAAAAATATGTTTTTCCTGCAGGAACATGCAACATTCCAGCCCACAACCTATCCCTTGCCTCAGAAAAAGAAAAAATACCCTGGACAAAACTTTGATGAAAATAATGAAGATACTTTTTTAACTTTTAGTAAATGGTAAATTTCTTGATTCAATTATTCAAACCTTTACACTGTGCATGAGTCAAATAAAATTTCAAGAAGTAAGGAAATAAAAATAATTGCAACATGATGCCCCAGAAGGATCCCATTCCATGAAATGTAGGTACTACTATTTATCTTCATAGAAAATGTCATTTTCAAATCAATACTGTGGTAATACATATTTTTATTTCCAAGTGGGGCAATGCGTTCAATAAGAATAAAACTTTATGATCCATATTTTTCCAGCATTTGGTGGCTATTTATAGAATAACTACCATCATCTTATTGTCTAACTGGATAGTTTTCTACTTCAGTATGTCTTGATCACAGAAATATTTAACAGCATAAATTTTGAGCTTGCAGTTATATTTTACATCAGAGAAAAGTATAAATGAAATCATATGTCAAGGTTTAATCCCAGCTGGCTACCAAGACCCACATAACCACTCACTCCCCCACAGCAGGATGGGGAAGAGAATTGGAAGAGTAAAAGTGAGGAAAGTTTAGAGTTGGAATAAAGACAGTTTAATAGGTAAAGGAAAAGCTGCACATGCAAGCAAAGCAAAACAAGACATTCATTCATCACTTCTCATCGACAGGCTGGTGCCTATTGATTCCATCTCGCCTAACAGTGATTTGGGAAGACAAACGTCATCACTCTGAACTTCCCATTCTTCCTGCTTATTTCCACCATTTTATATGCTGAGCATGATGCCATATGATATGGAATATCCCTTTGGTCAGTTGGAGTCAGCTATCCCAACCACTCATATATCCTCAGCCTTCTCGCTGGTGGGGTGAGATGAAGGACAGACAAGGCCCTGACTCTGTCTAAGCACTGATAAGCAATAACAACAATATCTCTGTATTACCAACACTGTTTCCAACACAAACTAAAAACACAGCCTCCTATCAGCTATGAGGAAAATTAACTCTACCCCAGTCAAAAAATGAATGAAAAGTTATCTTGACAAATAAACTTTTGGGAAGAGCAATGTGATTTACAAAATATTTATACATAAATACATGCGTGTAAATATACATGTATTTATTTATTGCCACATACAGACATTTTCACCAATCAGTAAAAAAGTTTCTTGGTAATAAAGACTACACCAGTTAACATTAATATTTGTTAAGAATGCATTTGCAATGAAGACGTGATTGAGATTAAAACAAAAGCAGCATTGAAATATATGCGGAAAGCAGTTGGTCAATCTCATAACAGACATGCAAACTCCTGCAGTTTATAGCAAACATCTGAAAGTTGATAAAAAATATATTTGCAAACATTTAGATTTGTAAAATAAGATCCCTAAAACAAATAAAAATTTTAAGCTAAGGTTTTTATGTAAATTACAATGGAAAACAGTTTACTGGTAAAATATAGTACCTTCATAAAGCATTACCATAACACCTTTGTATCCAGCCATGCTGGAATAACCATGGGTAGCTCCTGACAGGTATAATTCATTAATAAAATGCAGCTTCCACATGAAATTTGGAGCTTTAATTTGGTATTTTTCAATTCCTGTATAACTCTGCACTGAACAATGTTGTCTTGTGCTACTTCTCAATAAGCAAGTACCACTGCATGACCCAGCAGAACATCCTGATGTAATAATCTGGATTTAAAAAAAAAACAAAATCAAAGCACAAGTGTACTGTTTCAAAGGTAATGATTAGCTGTCTAAGAGATCCCTGAGGTATAACTTTACAAACACAATCAAAGAAGCTATCCCAATTTGAGAAAATAAAGATTAGGACCCACATCATGATTGTTCTAGCAAAAGGATACTGAAAGGCATAATAAATTTATTCCATGTTCAGTAAAAGTTCAAATCTGTTAGGTGTTGTCAGCAGTATGGACTTAGAGAGTGTCTGAGTGAGGTGCAATATATGTGATAGATTACGTAATCCTCTTTAAAATTCCAGTGTTGTTTTTTTTTCCCCCTCTGGCCTCTGTACAGAAACCCTGTTCATAGCACCACTTTTCCCGCTCTAAACTGCATGTTGTTATTATCATAGGAACTGTAAGTAGACTCCAAGAGGATAAGTATTTTGAGGGGGTGGTTTTGGATTTTTATTTGTTTGTCTAATGTG
>VXBA01001477.1:125046-188515 GCA_013399895.1 Serilophus lunatus
GTTTTTGTGCCCCATAGAAAATAAACTGTTAGCTGTTGTTTGCTTCTATTCAGTCTTTCGTCACTGTTGCGCCCCCTAGTGGTTCAAACCACCACATTTTCTTAGCGCCCAATGTGAGACTGATTAAACACTAATAGAAGCATCAGCAGGTTTAGGGCACGTCCTTGGATGTGTTTAAGGATAGATTGGATGGTGAACTTAGCGACATGGTTTAGATGGTTTAGATGATGGGTTGGTTTTGGTTAGGTTGTTAAGTTAGTTAAAAGGTTAGACTTGATGATCTCTGTGGTCTTTTCCAATCTTGTTAATTCTGTGTATAATTCTGTGTTTAAAAAGATTTTTTTTTTTTTCAGGTAAAAAAGATATTTATGTCATTCACTGAACTGAAAACTAGTACCCCTCAAACCTCACCTCCTGCCCCTGCAAAGAGATTTTTTTTATTTGCTTTTATAAATTGATTAGTGACCTCTGAGCTGAACATGCAGTTATGACAATTAATAGAACTATGTTTTGAGCAATATACAGGTAGAGATACTGTTAGTTCATCGACTTTCCTTTTCAATAAAATTGTTTTCTAGCCTTTTGAGATTCATTCGTCCTGTTTACCTTCCTTTTTAAAGAGGCAGCGTGAGTAAATTAGCACTTAATATCCACTCATCATTTAAAAATGTGTGAATGACTTGCACTATTTTTGATTGTGTTCTACACAATCATGAACAGTAATAGATATTTCACAGTACTTCACACAGATTTTCAGGAAATTAGGTTTAAAGCAGCAGCATACATCAACCACATTGAATATGCTGAGGTTTGGTCTGCATATTGGATAAATTCACTCTGTATCATTGTGCTAGTTTAAAAGTAAATCAGTGGGAGAAATGAACCCAATTAAAGAGAGATTAGGATTAAGTCTGCTCCTTCTCTGAATCTGAGAAGTGGTATCCCAAGCCCCAAAACCCGAAGATTATACATTCCCAGGTTCATGTGGGAATTGCCAGTCCTCCCCCGGGGCAGGGAGTTTCATAATGTATGGTTTAACTCTGTGAGTCATGGGATATTTTGACAACTCTTCCAGCTGTATGTGAAGATGTTAATGCCTCCCCTGAAGTGAGTTATTACAGCTGAGTTATTAGTGTGAAAAGAGACACTCCCCTGCCTCCCAAAGTTTGTCTCTTTCCTTATTTGTCTGAGGTGTGAGGTGTGCCCTGGGCAGCTGCTACAAATGATTCATTATTAACAACTCATCAGGAATGATATAGAGGGTGTAGAAAACACAGTTTTGGTTATATCCGCATGATGATGAACTGGTCCTGGCTGCTGTAACTAGGGTAGTCACGAAAATGCATGAACAGGTTGTTCCATTCTTTTGGCATGGTAGTCTACAGTGCATTGTAAACAATGCCACAATATTCATGTCTGAATCTCAAACCCACGCATGTCACTAAACTTAGTTCTTAGGTATTTACAACTTTACTGCATGCTAAAGGAAGAACGAGTGGGACAAATTGATGATAAACAACTGCAAAAATCTCAACCTATTCAAGGTTTACAGAAGAAAGCAATAATAACAGGCCATCAATTATTTCATGTAAAGGGTGATATCTGTTGTGAATATTAGCATAGGTCACAGCATGCCCATCTGGGCCAAACATTCTGAATGTTTAAATATAATTCAGCAGTTAAATCTGTCTGAAAATGTTCTTCTCCTAATGATTCTGTAATTCTATATTTCTTGGTTCTTTTATTTTTTATATTTAAGTATCAGTATTATATCTCTACATTATAGACTGTTAGACCTGGAGATATTTGGAAAGTAGCTTCTTTTTGAATACTCTTTATCAGCTTAAGATTCATAAAACTAATGAGTTGTTGTTTAAGTCTGAAAATTTCTAAATGGTATGCATCTAGATTCGAGATTTTTATCAGCTCAGGCATCTCTTAGACTGAAATGAAATTAATTTTCCAATTCAAATTTCTGAACTTGATAGGCCCTTAAAATCAGAAAAAGAAATTGAGATTAACTAGCCTGACTTTCTACACAACTGTCATTTAGTGATTTTACTTTCAGTGAGAATATATCTCATAAGAAATAATTAGTCTTGGTTTTCGTATTTTTAGCAATGAACTGACAAGGGATCCTTTGCAAATTTTTCCATTTGTTAATTTCTCAGATTTTTTGTGGTTTCCGTTTCCAGACTTTGGGCTCTGGTATAATTTATTTTACTAGACTAAAAACCTTCTTTTATCTTATAGCTGTTTCCTGCAGCAGTGCCTGGCTAGAAATTCACCTAACCTAACTTCATCTACAGGCAAATCTAGATGTAAATCCTCTCCAGATTTCTTCTTTTTTGAACAGTATTTCTCTGTGTCTCCTGCAAACTCCTTGGGCACTCCCAGCATATGTGCTGGCAGGGCAATGTGAGAAACAAAGCTTTAACAGTGTGCAAGCAACAGCTTAAACCCTCCTGCTATCAGCACTGTTTTGGTCCCAAATCCAAAACATAGCATAGGAGTATGAGCTGCTATCCCAGTCAAAACCAGTATATCTAGGAATTGACAGTGTAAATCAGATGATACTTTAATAGGTATATGTAGAAAGAAGATATGCTTTCCGTAAACCATGGTGAATGACAAGGACTAAAAGGGTAGGAAGTATGTCAACTGGGTATGGCAACAAATAAAGTACAGGTAGAAAAGTGCATAAAGGGTTACAGTATGAAAGATTTCTATATGTAAACTGTAAATGGCTGTGAAACCAAACAGACCATGTTCCAATACTTATCAAATAAGAAGGGCCAATAACAGATGATTTGAATAGTGGGGAGCTTAATGTCCCTTCAACTTCATTTTTATTAAAAAGGTCAATCATGATCAGACGGACAAGATAATTATCATCAGTGGGGATAGATCAAGATTTGGCAGGTAATAAAAAAATACTAGGTTAAAGATTACTTAGTTTAGATGACTACTGTCATACTCAAATGAGTTGATGTCATGCAAAGGAAAAGGAATCTATGTTTTTCCAACTTGAGTAAATGTGGCAGTAGTTGTGACTACCAAACAATTTGGGGCTCATAGCTGTTTACAGTAGTAGATTTAAGAATGTGTTAATGCTGTCCATGAATTAGGAGCAACTGCAAGTAAGTGCTCCCACATTTATTTGACCTTTAAAAAAATCCTCAAATGGGTAGCTAGCTTGGTCAGGGTAGTAGCAACCTTTGAAGGGGCATTTAGATTTCAATTAACTTTTTTTTCACTTAAATAGTTCCTGATAAGACTAGTTGAAGATACGTGTTCTTATAAAAAGGAAATAATACTTTGTATATTATGAATAAAACTTTGAAATTACAAATTTTCAAATTCCAAAATAGATCAGGAGCAGTTTCTGTGTTGAGTTCGGTATTGTCCATTCAAACTCATATAAGTGACATTATTGTTAAGTATCACCTATATAAAGCAGGTCTTTGATTCACGGCTGAAAAGGGAGAAACAGGAGAGATTTTATTTTTAGTGGTTTTACTGTTGATCCAATTGATTTTACAACAGCTTTCATAGCTTGGCTGAAGTCAGACTATTTAATAGAAAATTGTTAGTAGCATTCATAGACTGATCCAATACTTTTTAAGATACATTTCTATTTAAAACTTCTAGACAAAGGTACTTGAACTAATGTAGCATGATTTCTTTCAGATACTGTTCCTGCAACAATTCCCTCTATCCACAGAATTTTCTTCTTCCCTTTATTTCCTCCATGATTACTTCACTGCAATACCACTGTGTCCTTTTCATTGCCCTTCTCTTCATCCAGTGCTTCCAGTGTTCCAGAATACATTTTCCTTGTTTGTGCACAGTCTTTGCTAGATTTATGGTGATATCCATTTGTAAAGGTTAGCTACCTTTCAATATATGTAATGTTATGCTCAAAACCTTGTTAAGGGCAAAGAGGAACCAAATTTTATATATAAATGAAGCCATGAATTTACTGGTCTCATTATGGAAATCTTAGACATTATTAATCTAGATCTAATTGTTGAAGAAAGAAAAATAATTAATTTAAAATTGTTTTACACACGCTTCTTAGTTTCTATTCCTATTTCTAGTGTTATGTTCAGCCTTCTCCTGCTCCTTTGATTTCTAATATTGCTGGGTTTATTCTGTTAGGTTTGAGGATTGGGAGGGTGTTATGGAAAATCAGTAGAATCTGAGCTTCTTCACCAGGACTAATATGACATTGATGGTTTCTTCTTCCTCCTTGGGTACCCACTCTGAGTCAGTTTTATACGTTTGCTTAAATGTTTTTATGTCTTTCTCTTTATTCACTGGTTTGCAGACCAAATTGCACCCAAATTTATGACATATGTTGCCTTCTGTGTACATTTGGTATTGTTTCTTTGTTTTCCTTGTTATTCCTAAAAGCAGTTTTGTGCAGTTGCATGTTTGCATCTCTTGCAACTGATTGTTGGTCAGTTGCTTACAGCTGTCCCCAGTGCCAAGGCTATGCTCCATTTCTAATCACACACTCCTCCATTCCAAAACCTGTATCTCCAGTTCTCAGACTTTTGCTCTCACACAGTTTCTATATTATGCAGAATAATTTTTTATTATCTTGAGTGCAATCACGCAGCACCTACAGGAAGGCCAAGGGATCAGACCCAGCAGTATGGATTTAGGAGAGGCAGGTCCTGCCTGACCAACCTGATCTCCTTTTATGACCAGATAACTCACTTGATGGATAATGGGGAGGCTGTGGATGTAGTCTGCCTGGACTTCAGCAAAGCCTTTGATACTGTCTCCCATAACAAACTCCTGGAGAAGCTGGTAGCCCATGGCTTGGATGGGTGCACTCTCGGGCTGGGTTAAGAACTGGTTGGATGGCTGGGCCCAGAGAACAGTGGTGAATAGTGCTGCATCCAGTTGGTGGCTGGTCACTAGTGGTGTCCCCCAGGGATCAGTGTTAATATCTTTATTGATGATCTAGATGAGGGGGGTGAGTCCACCATTCTTAAGTTTGCAGATGACGATAAGTTGTGAGCAGATGCCAATCTGTTAGAGGGCTCTGCAGAGGAACCTTGACAGGCTGGTTAGACGGGCAGAATCCAACAGCAGAAGATTTAACAACTCTAAGTGCTAGGTTCTACACTTTGGCCACAACAACCCCATGCAGTGCTGTAGGCTGGGGACAGAGAGGCTGGAGAGCAGGCAGGCAGAAAAGGACCTAGGAGTGCTGGTGGACAGCTAGCTGGCTGAGCATGAGCCAGCAGTGTGCCCATGTGGCCAAGAAGGCCAAAGGCATTCTGGCCTGTATCAGAAATAATGTAGCCAGCAGGACTGGGGCAGTCATTCTTCCCCTGTACTCAGCACTGGTTAGGCCATGCCTTGAGTACTGTGTCTAGTTCTGGGCCTCTTAGTTTAAGAAAGATATTGGGATGCTTGAATGTGTCCAGAGAAGGGCAGTAAGAATGGTGAAGGGATTGGAGCATACATCCTATGAAGAGCATCTGAGGGAGCTTGGGTTGCTTAGCCTGGAGAAGAGAAGGCTCAGTGGAGATCTTATCACTGTACAACTACCTGAAAGGAGGTTGTAGCCAGATGGGGGTCAATCTCTTCTCCCAGGCAACCACTGACAGAACGAGAGGAAACAGTCTCAAGCTGCGTCATGGGAAGTTTAGGCTGGATATTAGGAAAAAAATTTTCACAGAAAGAGCGATTGGACATTGTAATGGGCTGCCCAGGAAGGTGTTGGAGTCACCATCCCTGGAAGTGTTTAAAAAAAGGCTGGATGAGGCACTTAGTGCCATGGTTTAGTTGATGAGATGGTGTTAGGTCAATTGGACTGTTGATCTCAAAGATCTTTCCCAACCTAGTTAATTCTGTGATTACTGTTATTGATAAAAAACTAGGATTGAACCACATAAAGATGAAAGTGTTAGAGTATAATATCCCATACTGGATCCAACAACCTGAGAGAGGAAAGGCTGCAGCAGTTCCACACCCCAAAGTCTAATTGAAACAAGCCTGAAAATCAATTGCCATAAGACATGTACACACTGAGCACAGGTATACACCACACATATATGTATCTGGCCACACAAATACCAGAGAGACACACAGAGTACTGACACAGCAGCAGTGTCCTCATCCTGCTCCCCTCTCTGGCTCAGCAGGATGGAGATATGTAAGTAGGAGTAGATATCGCATCACAGAATCACAGAATACGCTGAGTTGGAAGGGACTCACAAGGATCCCCAAGTCCTGCTCTTAGCCCTGCGCAGGACCATCACCAAGAGTCAAGCTGTCCTAGTTTTAACCTGTCTTCTGAATTCCTACCCAATTCCTTTCATGGAGCTGGAGCAGATGTCCTGAGCCGGGAGCCGCCCTTGTTGTCATAGCAACAGACCGGCAGGCCCGGCCCCAGCTTTGCCCGGGCCTAACCCGTGCTGTGGAGCGCCACGCGCTCCGTGACAGAGAGACGCAGCCCCCGTCGAGTGTGGGGTGGGGGCACGCGGTGACGACTCACTGCGAGCGGCAGCCGGCGGGGCTGAGGCGGGGAGCCACATGGTCCCGGTCTGGGCACCATCATGTTGGCGATGGCGCCAGCTAAAGGGGTGGGGTAAACAGCTCAGAACTGTTTGCTCACTGGACAAACTGAACTGCGCTGGGCAGGAATAACGGTGGGTTTAAAAAGCCCAGCGTGGGGAAGGTCCAGTGGGGCTGAGGCTTTGCTGGGAGGGGTACATACAGAATGTCCTTTTCTCTGAGTTCTTGAGTTCCTTCTGCCATTGTGCCTTTGTTCTCTGCGTTTGCAGCGATGAGCTTTTGATGGTCCAATGGCTTCCTGGCAATGGGCCTGGGAGTAGCCTGGGAGCAGCCAGGGTGGGCTCCCTGCCTGGCATTTTGTCTCTATTCCTTTCTGGGTATTCAGGTAAGCTTTTATCTCCTGGTCAATTAGATAAATTGCCATCATATACCAAGTGAAACAAAGATGAAAGTAAGTCAAGAAAATTTCAGACACAGAAAAATTGCCAGGCCTCAGTCCACTGGGTGTACCAAGCTTACAGCCTTTTACTATCAATGGCCCTACTGTATTTCAGGGCTGTGTGGCTACCATAGGCATTTAGCTGGCGTACCAGGTGGCACTTCAGAGTCATTTGCTTTAGGCCACGTGAGTCAAAGTGGCAAGTTTGCAAGCTGTGCTGCCATATTTTCAAGAGTACTTAAATTAGTTTGGTTAAAGGTGACTCAAGAATGTGTGAAAAATCTTAGGTAAAACTATGCATCTCAACAGCAGGTTGGATGCCAATTTATGAAAAAAATTATATAACCTGCTAGACTGATTCTATGATATCTTGGGACATCACCCTGAAAATATAGGCAGTGGATAATCTGACAGTATATTTAATGCATAGCATAATGCTATCCAGCCATAACCACTTCTCAGTCACAGGCAGGAGCAATTTCTTTTATTCATATTTGGTTCTTCCTTTCCAGGCAGGGAGATGTATCTGGCCACAATGAGAATTTTGTCACTGATATCAAAAGGAACAACATTTCTACAGAGTTTCGGGAACAGAAATGTCTCAAACCAGGTTTCTGATTAGTAAAATAATTGAGAGGCATGGTTATAAAGAAGGAAAATCTGATCTAGTTTTCTGTTCCATATGTGGAATAATATACTTCATTCTATATTATAGTAAAATGTGAGGATAGGGAGAAGTTGGAGGGAGTAATTTCTCCTTTATTGCTTCTGGGAAAGTGCAATTATTCATTGCCCCTTGAAATACAAAATTGTAACTAAACAGAAGGGATTAGAGCAGGAAAATCTCAGAATTCTGCATCTTTTTTTTTTTTTGAAATTAAAAGTACCAGTGATCATCTGTGATGATATTATGAGCTGCAGTGAGGTTCTCAAACATCATTAATCACTACAGATGGCTACAAACCCATTAAATCTTTTAAGCACCTGTTTGCTTATCAAATGCTCACATGGTAAGCTACCCTCTGGTTCACATAAGTACATTAGTTTTGGAACATATAATTAGCTTACAATAACTGTACTTATGCTAATTACCAGTCCCCTGAAAGAAAGGAGTGGAACCTGCTGAGTAGTGGGGGTGGCTGGAACTCAAAAACAGAGCTTCTAGACTGAGCAACAGGGATGGATGCCTCATTGTAAAGTGTTTGTCTTATTTCTGGTAAGCCTGGTTGAATTCCACAGTGAGCATCTAAGTGAAATAGCTTGATTTTCTCTGCCATCAATCACAAGAGAGCACCACCACACATAATTTATCACAATTTGTCTCGTTTGAAGAGATCTTCAGGATCAAAATAGCATAAAGACCAAATTATTTCTTACTCAAATGTGTTGCACCATGTTTGAGAATGTGGTGTTGGACAGACATTGCAATCTCTTGTCATACATCAAGTCCTATCAGTATGACACTCTGTGCTGAAGCACACAAAAGAGAGCTCATTTTCCCAGAAGTATTTAGTGGTAATACCATTTATTCCCAAATAGCCTTCCTGTTCAGGGTGGTAGGGTTTGTTCCATCCTGAAGAATGGTTAAATCAATTAAACAAACAAAGATATGATCAGGTAAGTATACACCATAAATGGCTGAAGGGTTATTTCACTAAGGGTTATTCTGTGTCATATATGCTAATTTCATAATAAAGGCACAGAAAAATTTGTAACCTGTGTAAATCTATATTATTTTTTGTTAGAGCTATGCATATTTCTATAATTTCTGAATATAGCCTGCAATTTTCTGATAATCTACCATAAATCCAGATCTGTTCTGAAGGACTGTATTCTGATGACATGCTACAGAAAGAATGCTGCATGAGCAATCAGATGTCATATTGACAAGATTATCTTTTTTTCATAAATTATTTCCCAAATGTGTGTCTCTGTATACTGTCATTGTACACACTTGTTGTCACATGAAAGGAGGAGGATTTGCCTGACCCTTAGAAAGGGGAGATGTTTTCAACCAATGGTGATTTATTTTTCTGTCAGTGTTCCAGGGAAGTCAAGACCCTTATGTCCGACCAGTCTATCAGCTTCCTGTCAGGTGTCCCTTCAACAACAAATTCACAGGACTGGGGGATGATTCAAGTGCCCTTGTCAGAGAGGTTAGACCAAAACATGGAGATCCTTCAGTGGGTCTTGCCAAAGTGTTATTCAGTGCTGGCAATTGCTAGTACCTTAAAGGACTCTGTTACATTTTAAAAAATAACACTCTTTATTAATACAGATTGTGACTGGTTAATAAGGTCCATGGGTGGGTTGTCAGTGTCTAGCTGCCAAAATATGTTTAAAGAAATCTACAACACTATAAAGCAAGCTCTAATATTAATAACAATAGTTAATACACATCGAGTACAATTCTTACCCAACAGGCAGCTCCATGCAGACAGAAGACAGGTTCAGTCCATCGACTGATCCCAAAAGTTTGGGTGAAGTCTTCTCTAATTTTCCCCCCTACCCTCAACTTACTTTAATACTATTTCTTTATGCTTAGGTGGAGCTCTAGTGGCTTTAGTCATAAATACCTTTTATTTCTGATTGGTTTAAAATTCTCTCGCCATATCTAGTGGAAGGATGGGTTGTCGTGGCTTGGCACCTGAGAACAGTGTTCGGCATGGTCGTTGGTTCAGCAGCAGAACACCTTAATCCATCCCCCTTGGCTGACATGGGGTGTACAGTCTCAAAAACTTACAAGTACCACAATGTTCCCCCTTTCTGCTGAGATTTCAATGGAGGGAGGCCATGTAGTCTTCACTTTGTTCCACTCTCTGGTCTGTCCCTCTGAGCTGATGATTACTGTTGTATGGGGAGCATGTCGACCTCATTCCATCCAGGGAACATGTTTCATCCAAGGAGCAGCTGCTGCATTTTACTCTAAGAATTCTGAGTGTCTTCTAAATTTTAACCCTAGTCATCATCCCACACTTGTATATAATCATATCAGAGAAAATACATTGTAACTATGACTATAACATTATCACAGTACCATGCTGTGAACTAGGAATGCGGTAACTTCAAAACATATCTACCATAGCATAACATAAGAGCAACCCAAACCACACTCCACTGATAAGCTTTTATTTGAATTTGATTAACTAAAAAATGGAACTCTGCAAGGAGTTTTTGCTTTGTTTTTTGAAATAGCTTTTCATACCACAACATTCAGAAATTTGAAAACTAAGATATGGTCACAATGCTGTACAATCATTTTGCTGAATTTAATCAGCAGTAATTTTAATAATGACTGCAAAATCTGGAATTTTTTCAAGGGCAGTATTTATCTCCCCACTCTTCTCCTTATTAATCAGGATACCAACTGCTCCCATTTCATTTGAAATACAGTCTGGACAGACTGTCCAGATGCCAGTTTGTTCTAAAGGATATGATAAATAACATCATCAAAGAAGGTGAACTGTAAAAATATCTGCTACAGGTTTGTAAGTTGAAATGTGGTTCTTCTCAGTTTGGTATTGCCTGAAGGATTTTACCAAAAGTTGATAACACTTTCCCAAAATACAAGTAGCTGACTAAAGTATGTGCTGTTGAGGAGAATGTTTAAACTGATAGATCGAGAAAAAAAAATACCTGGTTGATAAAAATTACTTTTGAACATATCTCAAAAAGAACTAAACTGTGTAGGAATATAAAAAATGGTGAATACATGAATATAAGAGATTTTTTTTAATCCTGCAAAAAATAGATCCCAGAGAATCTTTGTTAAGAAAGGTTTTAAGATCAGAGAGTATAAAAATAATTTATAAAGTCAAAGGGAGATTGGCTGTAAGATTGTTCCTTTATATACCCTCCAGTCTTCTCTAAGCATTCTACATTAAAAAGTACATTGCTTTATATCCTTCCCTGTCTTACTCTCAGACAGAGTAAAATTTAGGGATTTGATTTGTGATTTATGCATTGACCCTAGTAAATCAAAGGCTATCCTTTATAGATAAAGCTTGTTCCCAAAATCCATGGTAAAAATTGTTGTTTAATTTTATGTGTACCATAGTCTGACTTTGAAAAGTACTTGAAAGTGAAAGGAAAGCTGTCTTCTCAACCCCTTAAATTGGTGTCAGTTCAACTAATGGGCCAGTTAATTAACTAATGGGTATGAATTACAGGCCTTCTCCAGAGGTAAAACAGATTAACTATACCACTTAATTGCCTAGTATGGATTGACACATTTTATTGGTGAGACTGGCCAAAATTTTCCACAAAATTCCTTGGAGTGCCTCCTCTTCCTGACTCCAAATGCATTATTACATTTTAAAAATACGTTTATCCATGAAATGACAACAATCTACCAAGATTCAGTGAATAATTTATTTGTCATTGAGGGGATCACATCTGATGCAAGTGGCTGGTTTGCAAGCTGCAGATTGATATGGAAACAGAGCTCTAGATTGAGATTCAAACTGAGCTCTGTGTGGGATCCTGAAAGGCTGTGAACTACCAATCCTTTGCATAACAAAGGGCACGAAGATGATTGCCTCTGCCAGGTGAATGAACACTGGGAGACACAGCAGGAGACAAACACTAGGGAGGAAGACTGAGCCTTGTGCTCCTTTGGACTGTGAGGATATAAAACCCCAGAGGTGCTTTTGTTGGATGTCCCTCCTCGAAGGCACCAGCCCAAGATGTTTCTGTGTTACTGTGCCATGAATAGATGGCTTTATAGAAAGATACATCTGAGACTCTGCTGTGGGAAACCTGGGGTCGACCTGCTAAGGAAACTTCTCAGTCTGACCATTCATGAACCTCCGTCAGCCACATTCCCAACGGCAGAGATTCTCACGACTGGGACCACAGTGCCTTGACAGGGGCAACTCCAGTGATTGAAGAGTGCCTCACTTGACTCCCTGCACGCTCCACTCACATACAGCCAGACCAATCACGCTTGTTGTGTATTGGTTGCAGAAGGTACAGATTAATACCTTTGATAGTGGGTTTCAACGAAATATGTCCTTGGCCTTATTTAAGAATTTTGTGACAGGTTTGTTATTCATGCTAGATTCAAAGAAAATGTATGGTTAAGCCCTTTGTGGAGAGACTAGAAAATATAATTCAGAATTTAAAGATTTGTTTTAAAAAAGTTGCTCATCTTCTGGTTTCAAGATATCCTTAACAATTTAAATCAATCTGTAGGGCCTTTATTGAATTTATAACAAGGCAGCCTAAAATAATGGCACTAAGACAAGTTAAATAATTCTTTTAACTGGCTTTAAAAAATCTCAGGTGTTTGCTCTCAGAAAGAAACTGTTTCCCTAAAGATTATTAAAGACTTAAATTTTGCATAGCCTTTAGAGATTACTCTACAAAATTATCCATCTTGCTCCAGGAAGAGTTTTCCTGTGAACTAATAATAGAAAATTTCTTTGACCATGAAAAAGAGACTTTAGAATTTAGGCTTACATAACACATCTGGTGGAATTTAGTGTTCTAACCTGATAACACATTTTAACTACGAAAGACAGCACTAACAGATCTGCCTGGCAGATGAGTTGCTGTTAGATTATAAATTGGACTTGATGATCTCTAAGGTCTCTTCCAACCTTCCTGATAACGATGATACTTTAAGGAAGATTTGAATATATAGCATATCACTACAAGTAGATGGAACATTTTCACCTGTATGACATTTTGACAAAATACACTGGCAAAAGCCCTGACGTTCCATGAAGATATAATTGTGTCCATGCAAATTTTACCTCGAAAGTTTTTTGTTCGAGAAAGTACACTTCTTGGAGAAGAGTAGGATATAGCTTAGTGTCGGTAGTACTGTCATGAATGTTAAGAGTGAAAATTTACCCCGCTGCATTAGGATTGAAAAACTCTGCTGTGCCATAATACATATGCATATAAACAATAGTAAAAGGACACATAAAAAAGTCTCTAATTTAGACAGATTATCTTTCTAAGGTATTGTGTATTGTAATCATTCTGTTTGGGGTTTTGGTATTTTTTTGTAATTAACAGCTGTGAAATAGACACCAGGTATAAATGGTCGATGAGATCTTAGATCCTCAAATATTGTAATGTTTCTACACAAGAATTATTGCAAGTAATGAGTGTAAAAACACATATAAAATTTAGCTTGCTTTGCCACCCTTTTCTGTACAGCTGCTCCGTAAGTAATAAACCAAAATGACAGCTGTTCCACAGCTGATTGAATAAAATGTTCATGTAATGAAAAAGTGCCCAGTCTTGTTCTGACTAAAGTCAGTGAAAGGTTTCAAGTTAAGACTATGAAGTTAATGGAGAATATGTTTTCCAAAGTCCAGAGTTATTGATAAATGTAAATGAAAATACTATCTCTGATATATGTAACTCGTATAGTTCCAAAACATATTTTTAAAAAAATGATGCGTTTCTAAAACATATTTCCAGGCTACTTGATATGAAAAGACAGAAGGTACAGTCTCGTCTGCAGAGAGTTTATGACTAAGTAGAGCACATAGGTAAAGTATCGTAACAGGGAAAGAAAGTGCTTAGGGGTCCTGATTCAGCCCACCAATCTTCAGGCACTGCACTGAAAAGCATGGGTAATGGATGATCCTTGTACACTCTGCAAGGATAGAGGAATCTCCAGGGAGGTATTCAGATCAAAGACAAGGTATTTTTCTCTGGAGGTGTCTCTCTTTCTCATAGGTATCAAAAGTAAAGAGCCTGTGGCAAATAAAGAGCCTGATTTAGGAATGTCTGCATATGCCTAAAGTCAGAGAGGATGAAGCTGATCCAGGATAAGAGATAACTGATATTCAGCCAGACAAAAGTCCTGCCTGTACAGGTGGAAATGGCATCTTGGTTCATGCTATAAGGTAGCATTTCACATGTTTTACAAATACGATGAATTGGAAAATATTACAAACCTTTCCAGTTTTAAAGAGAGCATGAGCAGTGTGAAAATGTGTGCAAATATAAGTCCTCCTCCACAACAACTTGTAATCTTACTGCAGGTTCAACAAATCCAAGTACAAAGTACACCTGAGTCAGGGGAATTACAGACATGAATACAGACTGGGTGAAGAACTCATTTGAGAGCATCCCTGCAGAGAAGGACTTGGTGGATGAAAAGCTGGACATGAGCCAACAATGTGTGCTCATAGCTCAGAAAATTAACTGTGCCCTGGGCTGCATCCAAAGCAGAAAGGCCAGCAGGTCGAGGGAGGTGATTTGCTCCACTCTCACAAAACCCCGCCTTGAGAACTGTATCCAGGTCAGCAGTCCTCCGAACAAGAACATATACATGTTAGAGTGCGTCTAGAGGAGTGTCATGAAGACAAATAGGGCTGAAGCACCTGTCCTGGTAAGGCATGATGGGAAGGCTGGGGTTCTCTAGTGTTGCGCATTAGACTAGAGAAAAGAAGGCTCCAGAGAGAATACACTGTAGCCTTTCAGCACTTCAAGAGGGCTTACGAAAAGGAGGGAGAGCAACTTTTTGCAAGGCATGTAGTAATAGAACAAGGGGGAACAAGAGATTTAAATTAGATGTCTGCAAGAAATCCTTTTCTCAATGATTAGTGAGGCACTAGAAGGAAGCTGTTCAGAGGAGCTGTGAATATTCCATGCCTGGAACTGTGCAAGGCCAGGTTGGATGGGGCCTTGAGTAACCTAAGGTGTCCCTACCCAGGTCAGTGGGGCTAGAACTAGATGATCTTTAAGATCCCTTCCAACCTAAGCCATTCTGTGGTTCTATGATTCTCTGACAATACTTGGGGACATGAAATATTTTAAGTGTTGCATTAGAGAAACTTCTATAACATTGTTCCATTAAAAGACTTTGACAAGTGTAGGATAATATCCCCAGAACTCATGCGCAGGAAGAGGAAGGACCGTGATTTTGGCTGCCCTTTCCTTCCCCCAAAGCTTCGCTTTCTACCTTTCAATGAATTATTGGACATATGTGGTTGCTATACTTTTCTTCAAATTATTTACCTTTTCTCTTGCTTCTATCTCTCTGTTCCATATGATTTATTGGTTCACTGGCTTCCCTGTATTGAAAATGCCACCAGGATCATCCTAATTAAAGGACTGAGTCATGAACAGAAAAGCAAAGTGGAAAATGAAGATTTTCAGCCCAACATCCATAAGCATTGTGGACAGGCAATTTTTCTACAAATATTTACACCATCATTTCCTGCCCTTTCAAGAAATAATTATTTCTCCTACTTTTGAATAATTGTCCTTTCTTAGGAACCAGATTATCCTCAGGTGTTAATTAATGAGATAATGCCAAAGACGGATTTTTTTTCCTCTAGGTTTTTAAAATATATTTTGAATACAGAGATTTGGGATGTTTCTTATTTTAAAACATGTATTAGGAAAGCCCTAGTTCTCTACTGATTCATTATTTTCATTAGCCCTTACATAAAATAAAGACTCTATATACTTTTCTTCTTTAACCACACATATAGAAACATGTATACAAATGCATAAACATCTATATTACACCCATGGCTTGATAGATAGCAGGTATAATACATATATGATAAAATAATCATATTGTGGAAATACTTATTACTTTAGAAATAGCATTTATGGAAAATACTTTTCTGATGCTTTTTAATAGCCTAATTTTATGAACATCTCTTGCCTTCACCTGTGCATTACAGTGTGTTCTTACTGTGAATCGCATTCAGGGCAATATATCACTTAAATATGAAGAGTATGTAGATAATTGATTTTATGTGGCCATGGTGAGATGGACTCAAACAGAGGGTTATGCTTTGTATCTACAGAAACCCATTTATTCTAACACAACTGACCCCATAATACATTCAGCTAAAGCTTGCAGCTGCCTCTTATTGCTTAAATTGCACAGAAAGATTATGTGCAGTATTCTCTTCTGCTTTCAGGTAAAATAACCATAAACACTTAATGCAAATAACTAGTCAAACAGATGAATACAATAATAAATCTTCATTTGATTAGGAAACATTGTAGTTTTCTCTATTGCTTTGCTATTTTTTATCTTCATCCAATTGCACACATTCATGTCTTGTGTATGGATGACATTCTTGGGGGACAAAAATTATAATCTATCCATACATCAAATATTTGATGACTGCCTATCGAATGAGGCACTGTTAACTTTTTGGAATTTCACTTCCTGTACTAAAGAGAAGAAGAAAACTGATGCATCTACAGAGAAAGACATGGAGAAAAGAAGGAACTAGGTGGGGAAAAGAAAAAGAAAGAGGAGGACTCTTGCAAAACACAAGGCTACAGAAGGTTCTGAAAAACACAGGTGAAACCTGACAAATATTAATCACTTGAAGATGGAGTAGTAGATCTTGTCCATGTTTGGGGAGGTTTATCCCAATCAAATGATTAAAATGAGAAAAATTCTTTCTAAAACTTTGTCCTCACAGTAAAATTCTGATGAAGGGATGGAAGCTTCAGTTTACAATAATCTCCTTCATAAAGTGAGAGCAATGAGGCCATTTCCTTTTTCCATCTTTAAGAAAGAGGATTCTCAGCATCCTGTAACAGTTTTTGATGGTTCTACACTGCTTTAGTTTTATACATCTACCAAATGCCAGAAGGAAGGATAATGATCTGTTGAGATGATCTTAAAACTTCTCCTTATCCTGTCTTCCACTGAAAAGCCAGAATAATCACATTTAATGAAATACTTGATAGAAATTTAGTAGAATAAGCTTGAATCTATTTGTTTGACCTGACCTAAAATTCAATACAGGGAATGCAACATTTATCCCTTAAAATGGTGTTTTACTCGTCATCTCTTGAATACAACCTATAGCTGAAGAATTGTCTGCTTGTCTTCATTTAACAGGCTATGCCCTCCGTTTTGGGCTTTATAAAAGAGCCTGTTGAGTGAATTTATATGTGAGATAAATTTTGAAAAATTGATCCATATTATTTAGATTATTTGGTTTTAGTTGCTAAAATCATTACAATAATTTAGTACTTTGGCATGTTAATTCTGTTTAGCTCTAAGAATAGTTTCCTTGTAGAGTAACAGGATTTCCATGAGATCAGCTCTGCATAAGCTCTATGTGCTTCCTCCTGGAGTACCCTCGCAGAACATTATGGAGATGGATATTCACTGGTTCTCTGCTTGCATAAGCAAGTTTCACTGTATCAACTGCCTGTGAGACAAGCTAGCTAGCTAGAGAGATGGAATCATAGATAAATGGGTAGGTAGGGCCTGGTTGACAAGTTCCTTGGGAAGGAGTCCTGAAGGTTTGGGAGCTCAGCAGAACAGCTATTTTGGAAATCTGAGAAGAGAGACTTTGACCTATTTACGAGACTGGCTGAGAGAGTCCCTTGAGAAGAAGTAATGAAGGTCAAAGTAGTCCAGGAAGGCTTCACAATTTTCAAGAAGGAAATTTGAAAGTTGCAAGAGCAGGCCATACCTGTATGCCAGAAGACTGTTCAGCAGAGAAGAAGACCAGCCTGGCTGAATAGAGAGTTTTGTCTGAAACTCAGGGAAAAAAAAGGAGAGTATATCACCTTTAGAAGAAGGAGCAGACAACTCAGGAGCACTAGGATGTCGTGAGTTTGTGCAGAGGGAAAATTAAAAGGACCAACACCCAACTAGAATTTTCTCCGGCACTGTTGTAAAACACAATAAAAAAGTTACATTAATATGTTAGCAACAAAATGAAGGCTAAGGAGGATATCCATCTTTTATTGGATGCGGGATTAAACATAGTGACAAAGGATGTGAAAAAGGTTGGGCTACATAATGTCTTCTAGTCTTCAATAAGACCACTTGTTCTACATGTACCCTGCTATTTTAGCTGGAAGATGTAGATGGAGGGCAGAATAAAGTCTTCCTAATGCAAGGGAAAATGTCAGTGACCTGCTATGCCACTTAGACACACGCAAGTTTATGGGGCCAGATGGGATCCACCTAAGGCTTGGAAAAAAGTGTCTGGAAAGCTGATGTAAAAGAACCAGGAGATGCTGGTCAGCAGTTGGCTGGACATGAGTTGGCTGAACAGCGTGCCCAGGTGGCCAATCAGGCCAATGACAACCTGGCTTGTACCAACACTAGTGTGGCCAGCAGGACCAGGGAAGTTACTGTCCTCTTGTGCTCAGCACTTGTGAGGCTGCACTCAAATCTAGTGTTCAGTTTTGAGCCCCTCATGACAGGAAGGATACTGAGGTGCTGGAGCATTTCCATAGAGGGACAATGAAGCTGATGAAGAGTCTAAAGCACAAATCTTATGAGGAACAGCTGAGGGAGCTGAGGTTGTTTAGCCTGGAGAAGAAGAATCTCAGGGGAATCTTATTCTCTGTAACTACTACGAAAAGAGGCTGTAGTGAGCTGGGGGTCAGTCTCTTCTGCCAAGTAAAAAGAAATGGAACAAGAAGAAATGGCCTCAGGTTCTGACAGGGGAAATTTAGACTGGATATTAGGAAAAATTTTGTCACTAAAAGAATTGTTAAGCATTGGAAGAGCCTTCACAGGGAAGCAGTTAAGTCATGGTCCTTGGATATAGTTTAAAGATGTGTGGATGTGGCAGTTAGGGATATAGGTTAGTGGTGGACTTGGCCATAGTTGGTCTTCATGATATTAAAGGTCTTTTTTAACTTAAATGATGGTTCTATGATTCAATAGATAGGCAAAGGCACACTGACATTTCAGCAAAAATGTATCTTAAAGTACATAATCTAATGTGTGACTGAAAGAAGTGGCATGACTGAAATGAAATACTTTTCAAACCATTTCTTCTGTCCCTAGGGATGCAGACATTGCCTGAAATGTGCATAGCCACTTGTTCTGAAAGCATAGTAGAACCACATACTCTTATTGAAATTGTGGCATAATCTTCAGTTTCTAACAGTAATAGACTAAGAAATAAATATGAAATCAAATGAGTACACCACATACATGAACATATATATTTTTGCTGGTGCCTCATGATCTGCTGTTACATGCTTTCAATCAGCTAGCTGTTCACCTGCAATGTGCTTTGTGCAGCGTACAAGTTTTTTTGTACACTGATATTTTTGAGAGACTGAAAAAATAATAGTGGTTTGAGACTCAGATTATACACAGTAAAATGCCATGATTAAAAAAGTTATAATTTATAACCATGTAACTAAAGATTGCCCAGCAGTAACATATCTATTAGATGGGTAGAATTCATACTAACCCTGCTATGTGTATATAATATTTTCTTCTCCTGACATGACATTGCAGGGCTGTGTTAACATTTTAACAACACTGTGAAATGCCACCATAACATAGAAGCTGTGAAGTTATTCCACACTGAAATGACTTAACATAATAGCAACAAAAAATAAAAATAAAAGATAGCCACAATGCTTGGCAAACCTGTAACCTCCAGAGGCAGCCTCTAGCAGTTCTGCAGCACTCTAAACAATACCATAAATAAAAGTAATTATCCAAATGATGTTATAAAACTAAGTCAAATGTGGCCTTGTGGAGAAGTTGCATGCAATTAAATTGGGGAAAACAGGGTAAAAACCTTTAGAATCATGTAGGAAGGAAATAATATTTTTCCCTCCATTTTGTAGGATATTATTCATTATTAAAATCTCTACTACAGTGGAAAATTATATACAAAACTGAGCATTTTCTTTCAGAAACCAAAGGATTTTTTTAAGAGCATGGGGGTTTTTTCTGTAGCTTGAGTCTATGTTGCTGTCCAATCATAAAACACACAACAGTATTTTTATGGCAGCTAATTGATTCAAGCTAAAACCAGAGCAAAGACAAAGCTGTTAACAAAAGCTCACAGTTCTGACTTCTGTGAAAATAACAGGGTGCCCTACTTGACTGGTATTTTATGCTGAATAAGAGGAGCTGAGTCATATAACATGTTTTCTCATGCTCTGTAAGGTTTCCAATTCAGTTTTGTCCTTCATCTATTGCTTGAGAAGTATCATGAAGGTCAAAAATAACAGGAAACAATTCCTTTGCTGGTGGGACTTCTTGGTGTAATATACTGGTGAACCCTATGATCTCCTTCCCTTTTCACAGAATCACACAATATACAGAGTTGGAAGGGACCTACAAGGGTCCAACTCCTGGCCGTGCACATGACCATCCCCAAGAGTCACACCATGTGCCTGAGAGTGTCATCCAAACACTTCTTGAACTCTGGCAGGCTTGGTGCTGTGACCACTTCCATGGGGAGCCTGTTCCAGTGCCCAAACACCTCCTGTTTGAAGAACGTTTTTCTACTATCCAACCTAAACCTCTGCTGATAAAACCATTCCCTCAGGTCCAGCCAGTGGTCACCACAGAGAAGAGAACAGTGACTGACCCTCCTCTTCCTCTCATGAGGGAGTTGTAACAGCAATGAAGTTTCCCCTCAGTCTCCTCTGCTCCAGGATGAATGGATCCTCACACAGGTCCTCACACAGCTTCCCCCCTAGGCCCTTTGCCATCTTTGTTGACCTCCTTTGGACATTATGTAATAGCTTCGTATCTTTCTTATATTGTGGTGCCCCAAATTACCACAATATTCAAGATGAGGCCACATCAGTGCAGAGCAGAGTGGGACAATCCCTCCCTTTACCAGCTGGTGACGCTTTGCCTGATACCCCCCAGGATATGGTTGGTTCTCCTGGCTGCCAGAGCACTGCTGACTTGTATTCAACTTGCCATCCACTAGGACCCCCAGTTCCCTTTCTGTGGCACTACTTGCCAGCATCTCATTCCCCAGTAAGTATCTACACCCAGAGTTGTCCCATCTCAGGTGTAGAATCCAGCACTTTCCCTTGTGGAACTTCATGTGGTTGGTGATTGCCCAGCTTTTTAAATTTGTCAGGATGTCTCTGCAAGGCCTGCCTGCCTTCAAGGGACTCAACAACCCCTCTGAGTTTTGTGTCATCTGCAAACTTGCTTAGTAGCCCTTCCAGTCCTGTATCCAAGTCATTTATGAAGATGTTGAAGAGCACAGGGCCTAAGATGGAGGCCTGTGGAGTCCCGCTAGTGACAGGTCACCAGTCTGATGCCACCACATTCACTATCACCCTTTGTGTTCGCCCCGTGAGCCAACTGCTCACTCACCTTATGGTTATCCAGCTGTGTGCTGGACATTTTGTTCAGAAGGATACTGTGAGAGACAGCATTGAAAGAAAGCTTCATTGAATTCAAAAAGAATACATCAACTGGCTTTCTTTGATCAACTAAGTGGGTTACCTTTTCATAGAAGGAAATTGGATTTGATACGTAGGATTCTCCTCTCATGAAGCCATTCTGGCTGTCACCATTACTGCATTGTCTTTCAAGCATTTTTTAATACCTCTCAGAATATTCACTTCACCAGGCACCAAAGTGAGACTAACAGGCCCGTAATTTTTGAGGTCCTTCTTTTTACCCTTCTTGAAAATCATGACAACATTTCCCAACTTCCAGTCATCCAAGACCTCTCTGCATTCCCAAGACCACTCAAAAATCATCAAGAGAGGTTTTGCAATGACAGAAGCTAGTTCTTTGAGGATTCTTGGGTGAATCCCATCAGGCCCCATATATTTGTAGGCATGAAGAGGGAGCAGAAGGTTCTGCACAATTTCATGGTTGACTCACGCTCTCACACTACTGGTCCTGCAGCTCAGAGCACTTGATCCATCATCTGTGTTGAAGTCAGAGGCAAAGTCTTAAACACTTCTGCCTTGTCTCTGTCCCTGTTTGTGAGGTGACCATCTCCATCCTGTAATGGGCCAATGATATTTTTATACTGTTTATCACCATGAATGTATTTGAAAAATCTCTTTTTATTATCCCCCAACATTTCTGATCAGCTTCTACTCCAGTCGAGCTTTGACTGCACAATTTTTCTCCCTACAGTGACAAGAAGCATCTCTGTATTCTTCCCATGTTACTTGACCTTGTTTCCACTGGACATCTTCCTTTTTTGCCTTATTTTCAAGAGAAGATCCCTGGTCAGCCAGTTTCATACTAGACGCAGGAGTGGAGGGATGATGCTGAAGGGACTTCCCTGATGTCTCCTATTGCTACTGACTGTGTGAGTTCTCTAAAGTCTCCAAGCTAATGCCCAAGATGCGTACCTCCTGAGAATAATAAAATTGCTAATCTGCAGTTGCTCATTCCCTCCCTTTTTCATAAAGGATATTCTTTAGTTATATACTTCCATGCATAAAGTTAGTGAACATCCACTTATAAATACCTCTGTATGTCTCTATTGTCTTGAAATTGTCTTCAAATAACACACTTGGAGACTGAAATACCAGTAATTCTTCCTGCTTTACTGTCTTCTTTCTTAGAACAGCTTTTAAGGGTTTCTTTGCTGTAACAGTTTCCATCACTTCCTTAACAAATTATGTTCATCTTGGTTTGGGTTGACAGTCTTTGTCCTTTTTTCCTTTTTAAATCCAGCCATCAGTGAATCCTAGTATACCTCATCTCCCTCCTGTCTTTGTAACTCTTCAGACCTTGCATTGTACTGAATGGAATAGACAAATTACTTGCAGTCATGATTCCCTTGGATACAATGGAGTTACAAAAATGATGAGCTTGTCTTGTTGAGAAATAATAGTGCACATGTAAGCATTGTTTTTCTAAGCACCTTCCATGCCGGTGCAGTTAGGTAACACCATAACCTCTCTAACGAGCAAAGCTTAAGACCTCAGATTTATGTGATCACAAATAAAAAAAGGAAGCCAACAGCACAACTGCTCCGTGTCTACCTTGAACCACATGAGCACCAGCTTGCAGTTCCTGTGAGACAGATGGTTGGATGGCTCATGAAACAACTCCTCATCCCCCTACATTTCAGTCAGCCTGAAATGAACCATATCAAATCTTTATCCTAGTATGATATATTGAATATTGTGACTTTTCAAGAGCTGCTTCCTAAAATGTTCAGCAAACCTTGGTATGGGAACTGGCTCCATTAGGGAGGTAGGAGGAATGGCTGTCCAGTTTAAATCTACTGTCACATATGTACACAAATTACAGATTCACTGTGGTTGTCCATACTCCTTTATAGTATATTTCCCTGCCAGATGCAGACCAATAGCATCTCTTGAGAGGACACATTCTGTGTGTCAGGAGACACTACATTTGGATAGGGATGTTGATTATAGAATGCCATGTTTCCTATGATGTTTTTCCATCTTGTTTGTTTGGAAATCAATGAAATTTGTTGGCTTTATGTAGGGCTAGGTGGATTGCATTACTATTTTGGTTTTGGCTTCTTTACCCTGCCATTGGGGATATCAATTGTGATAGCAGGCTAACTAATAATTATTGGGATTTTTGAGAGCTATTATACAGTTAGTGTCTGCCAAAAGTTACCACGCTCTGGTATCTTAGATACCAGAGCTATTTGACTGCACTTAGCATAGTACATCTCTCTGGGATTTTTCAGTGTGGTAACAGTTGGCAATTTGTGACTTACTAATAGTGACAACTGGGTGTATGAAACCATAAGTACATTTAGTAGCAGCATGCCTATTACACTTTATTCCAGCAACATGAAATGAAGACAGCTGAGCATTGGTAAACAACTTCTAAAAACAATTACAGATATGGAAGATGACTTCTAAGAAAAAAATTAAATGGTGCTAAAAAATAGAATAACATTTTGTGAGGCTTGAAAACTATTGTTTTCAAGAGTATTTGAGAATATATGCCAGTTAAAGTCTTTATTATATACACGGTTGAATTAATGTTTTTTCATTAATAGTTCACTTTCCAAGAAATTCAAATTTGGTCATTCAGAAACTCATCAGAAATCTCAGTGAAATTCTGCAAATAATTTTGTTTAGGAAAAAAAATAATTTAGAATTACTAAAGTAGTTTGAACATTTTGAAAATGAGAGTTACTATATATTATGTATATCGAAATTATGTATTGTGTATAAAATACAGTTTTTATGGAAAAATGTATAGGAAATATTATTTATATGATTTATCACAAAAATTTAGTATTTCTAATTCAAGTAACTCTTTTGATATGCTTATATAAGTCTAAATCTATTTACTAAATAAGAAAACTCCACAATTACTTTTTGGCTCACATAATCTTATGATGTATGTGATCATTGCTTTCATTGTTATTTCTTTTGGATTACAAAGCTCTATGTATAATGACATCTACATATATTGAAACATAGTGTTCAACTCCAGTAGCCATTTTCATATTTCTGTGTTTATCTGTTGTTATACAGGGTACTACAGAGAATGTTAAATTCTTAATTTTTTCCCTCTTGTCCTGTGTTTTTTAGTCCATTTCTTTAAATTCTCTGAAGTTTGCTTCAGGTAGTACTTCCTTGTGAGTATTCCCAAAGTACTCAACAGTCATAATTTTTGTGGAATGCCTTCTCTAACAATTGATTCAACTTTTAGTCCTTCATAGGGTTCCCAAGCAGTGTGATATTTATCCTCACTCTAGGGAGGTTCTAGTATGTGTTTCAGAAAACAAAATATACTTCTTATCCTCTTTTATACCAGCAGTTCTTTGTCTCTCTTTATGTTCTGGAAGGCTTCAATAGTTAAGAGTTCTTGTGGAGTCAAGGAGAAAGCATGGATTTAATCTGAGTATCTGAATTTGAAAGACAAGTTATTTTGTCAACTTATTGTGACATTTAACAAGTTCAGTGCATATAGCAATATTACATCAATTTACTCAGACCATCTATCACATATGACCTATGCACATTGGTGCAAGCTTATTCCAGTTTAGCCTCAAGCTAAAGAGGTCTTGGTTCCCTGGTTCCCCATTTTTTTTTTTATTTTTTTTTTAATTCTTAATAACTCATTTCTTTCAATTCCCAGCCTGAGATTTTCCTCATTTTCCTAAGGGAAAAGCCCCCTGCTTCACTGTAGAGCAGCACTGTCATGATTCCTCCAAATCTTCAAAAAAAGTGCCACTGGCTTCCCTTTTGCCACACTACCTCCACCAAAAGAGTATGAGAGGCACAGCATGATGTGCTAAGAGATGAGTTCCAACCATAACCCTGGATTATTTAATGTCTCTTTAACAGAAGTCACTGAATTTCCCTATCACAACTTTTTGTAGTCTTGGGCTCCTTTAATATCACTACAAAAAAAACAGAATAGTAGGAGGATTATCTCACATTAATGTTGGTTACCCGTGTATTAGAATACTTGTATTTCTCTATGAGTGTGAGCAGTGAACTATTCAGTGGAAATCTTTGAGTTTCACATGCTGGAGATGTCTTCAGATCAATTTTTTGTATTGTATTTTACACTCAATCTCTACTCTTTCAGAATAAACTCGGGGGTAACAGGCTGTCACAAGAGGCTTTCACACAGACATTTCTATTCTGCCTGCTCCTACTTAATCTGTCCAGTACTGTCCAGTGCTCCGTGGGAGATCTCTCAATGTGAAAACTACAAGAGACATAGTAAGAGATTGATGCTGGTGAGAACCAGGGAGGTAACATTAAACCACTAAAAATGGAATCATCTCAGCCAAGTTTCTTCTTTTATTACAGAAGCAGAATTGTGTTGCATATGTAAGCAAAAACTCCTGCAAAATCAAATATAGAGAGGACCAGCCAACTACAGAGATGAATGGGCTGCCCTAGTATATGTCATAATACGTCATAGTATATGTCATAATTACTAAAAGACAAAATATGCAGGGAATACACAATAATTAGGATTGAGATGTATAGGAAGTAATATTAATTACGTATTTTTTTTAATCAATCTGAGCCAATAAATCTGAGGATTTTACATTAGGATTTAAAACAAGAAGCAGTTCTTTATGTAATTTTTTGCAATATTAAAGTATATTGCGTGAGACTATGATCTCAAAATACAGACAATATGCAGCTACAAGAAGCACAAGGGAAAGGTAAGCTCAACTCATCTTTATATTCTTCTGGGTTTTTTTTGGGGGGGGGGGGGTTTGTCTGTTGTAAAGAATAGGATGTGTTTTACCCTAATTTAGACTTTCTGGCTTGCCTGAATCCATTGCCCTGCAGAATCCCAAATTCATCAGTAACGCCCAGAACTTTCACAAGTGTTTATGTTGCAAACATGATCATGTAACCAAATGTTCTGGAGAGTCTGAGAAAAGAAACCTGCTGCTTTCCCCTTTATTTGCTAATGGGAGAATTCTCCCAGAAGCAAGATAGACTTTTCAGGGATTCATTTCTACCAATTCAGGAATTAAATAGGAACTCATCTTGTCAGTGAACTTATCAAATCATATGTGATAATAGTGTCAGTTCAGTATGAAAATTTTTGAAAATTTGACGTGGCAACATACTGCATTTTATTTCCACATAGTTATTATTTCCATCTAGTTATTTTTCTGCTTTGGGTTCCTTACATAAAATCTGTGTAAGGTCACATATATTTGGTGATCTCAGTCAACGGTTCATTAAATTCATCTGTTATAGAATACAACATTAATCGAGATTATTTCACTCTACTAAGTAGCTTTGTAAGGAAAGTGACCTGAACTGTTTTAGGTCAGGGTTAAAGGTGCAAATGGATAGACTTATTAGGTATTCTGGTCACTAGTTAATTACCCCCTTCGTTTTGGAAAAATGGAAACCAACACTCCCTAGAGCCCTCTCCAGCAGGTTACCCACAACAGCTGTCTTCAGAGTTGTTGAGCTCTGCAGAGAAGTATGGATGACTTGCCTAGTAAAACAGGGAAGCTGAAACAGTGTCAACTTTGTTCACATATTATAGATAGCACACTGGAAAAGATAGACTTGAATATAGATGCTGCTGTTAGATTTGTTTAGTTCACATTTTCCCCAATGATTGTCTCAAATGATTACCATGCAGTTACTGAGTCAATATTATCTTCAGTCCTAATTCCATTGCTTCATGTTCAAGTAAGATAATTTTATTTTTAATGAGTGCTCTTACAAATGTCAACAAATAAATGATTAAATACTTGTAAAAGAAACAAAACAAATACATTAGCTGTTTTTTCTGAAGGGTTCTACACAAATGGAACTTGATTCTGCATGTCTCTGACTCTGACAAGATGCACTAAGGCCTCTGATGATATTTTGAAAAGTTCATGAAATGCTGTTATTAAAGAACTTGTTTAGAAAAACAAGTACAGCATCTCAGTGATATTGTAGCATATAGCAAAGACAAAAAAAAAAAAAAAAAAAGAAAAAAGGAAAAATCAAAGACCCATTCTCATACTTCTCCTAAAAATGACTTTATTCTTTTCCATTACATTGAAGACATGCAGTAGCACTGCAGATATTTATATAGTGTAGTAAGAACAGAAATCCCAAAGCACATTCCAATTATGAATATGTGATTTATATTTTATGGGCAAAGAGAGTTATTTCCCCAAGCACACTGTTTTATTTTATCTGTGTGTTTCCTTTAATCCTGTCAATAACCCAGTATACAGTTGCTTTCTGCTCACAGATTTTTTTGGAAGATAACAGAAATAAGCATGTGCAGTAGAATCATTCATGGGTAACATAAAAATACCTGCTGTTTGCCAGGAATTCTGTTTGCTAATTAAGTGGACAAATTTAGCATGATAATATTTCTGTTTTTCGACTGAGACAGTGGAACATATTAGCATGAAAAATAAAAATAACTTATTAGTTAAAGCTAAAATGACATGCTGGATGTACACTTATGTTCTAAGATGTACAAAATGTGAACTTATTATTCACGACTGGAAGGAGTATTTTAATATCTATATAATTTTAAGTATTAAATTGTTCCATCAGTTGCAATATCTATCATGAAACTAGCCAAATTAAAATAATTTGGGCCAGGGAAAAAGACCCCGTGAATTTGTATAGGTAATAAATGGGGAAGAAGTTGAACTGATTTGATGCACTTCAGTTTCCATACATGCTATATGGTAGTTTGCAAATAATGTCCCCTTCCATCCTTTAAAGTGAAGAATCTCATTATGGGGTGCACAATTTAACAATATTTGAAAAGAAGATTATAAGTTGGTTTCTTTATCAATAAGAAATCTCAGCTATACTAAAAACTGTGAATATTTTTTCACTTTACTGGTCAAGGCAGAATAAAATGCCAATGTCATTTTCCTAAATTCGTATTGCTATTTGTGGACAACTGTATCTCCCTGCTTGTGTATTTAGATCGCTTTCCCTAAAGAATACAAGAAACCCATCACAAATGAGCGAATCTGCTTAAATATATGTCTGACTACATTCCATCCATACAGCTTCTCAAATGTCTGAAGTAGTAAATACCAGGGTGGGATGCATACAAACATATCTAATGATCCAGTTTTATAGCAGCTATATATACTGAAATCCCATCCAGATGAGTGTGTGGCTAGGGTCTGCACATATGGCTCTTTTGGGATTCAATTTCACTTCTCTCTTGTCTCTGCATTTTTTATACACTAGAAAATCTGGAACATTTTGCTTGAAGAAGGCTTTCCCATGCAAATTAGAATACTTGTCAAAGTCACAATACCCTCCAATTCATAATTCCTGTAAAATATTCTCTTATCACAGACACTGTACAGCTTTACAGTGAGTGATCCTTTTTTATTAAAAATTCTAAGCATAAGAGCAATAGGCTTCAGAGTAACATCATAACTGGCCTAGAAACCAGAAGCTTCTAGCAACTCCATGCTCTATCACATAATCTTTGAATAGGGAACTATGAAACAGATGATCAGAAGCTGTCCTTGAACATAAAGCAGTGTGATGTTTTCTTGTTCTCTGAAGGTTTATCCATTAGAATTCTGTTTGTTTACTGTGATTATAAAGGAGCGATTACCAATATATGAAGTAGGTTTTTATTGAGTTATAGAGCAGTAAATGTGTCAATTTAATGTAAGACGACAAAATTTAATTGTGCAATGTATGTCTATTATTTTGAAAACCATAAGAAAATTTTAGGTATAGTGAACCTTAGAACAAAACCCAAAGGTAGAAACTACCTGCATTGGTTCTCTGCTCTTTGGAAAAAATAGAACTGCAAAATTATCACATTAAACATACAGGAAGTTGACAATTCGAAGTATTGTAAAGTCCATCTTTAAGCTAATAGCACTGATTGGAACTGATTAAGCAAAATCCAAATTTGAAACTGAAGTTTTCAATCATATTTTGAGAATGACTGTGATCAGGTGTATGTGTGGTCATCTGTTCCTAAATGTGAAGATTCTTTGGATCACTAAGGCTTGAAAAGCACAGCAGTGGACTTACTAAACTTAAAAAAGGCTAAGTAAACATTGCAGTGACAACACTGAATGATTTGTTCTTCTATAAATTTCAGCCTAAATTGTCTCACTCTTTTACTTAGAAATACATTCTTATTTGTAGTGGAGCAGTAACTGTCTTTGCATGAAATTGGTCATTTATTAGACAACTTTGCTTTTAAGTCCAATCTGGATTTTCAGGTATGTGATACACATTTGTTTCTGAGAAACATTGGCCCAAAGCTTCCAACTATCAGTATTCAGACTAATTTTTCTAGATGTCAACTTCTATTCAAACGTTGAAAAATACAGCCTAATTTGTAAATCTTGTGCTATTGGAAACCATTTATATTTGCTTGCTTCTTTTTGTTTATTATTATATAAAATCAAGTCTTTACTGAAGGACAGAAAAGCGGCTTTTTTATACCTTTTAAAAACCTGTCAAGTCTATTATTCAAATAATTATTTTTCCCTGAGTGATCATTACACAGAATTACACAGAATTAACAAGGTTGAAAAAGACCGTAGAGATCTTCAAGTCCAATCTATTACCTAACTTATCAACCTACCCAACACCATCCCATCATCTAAACCATGTCACTAAGTACACCATCCAACCTTTCCTTAAACACATCCAGGGACGGTGACTCCACCACCTCCAAGGGCAGCCCATTCCAATGGGAGATCACTCTCTCTGTGAAAAAGCTTTTCCTGATATCCAGCCTAAACCTCCCCTGTTGCAGTCTAAGACGGTGTCCTCTCTTTCTGCCACTGGGGGCGTGAGAGAAGAGATCAACCCCTGCCTGGCTACAACCTCCCTTAAGGTAGTTGTAGAGAGAAATAAAGTCTCCCCTGAGCCTCCTCTTCTCCAGGCTGAACAACCCCATCTCCCTCAGTCACCCCATAGGGCTTGTGCTCCAGCCCCTTCACCATCCTCGTTGCTCTTCTCTGAACACATTCCAGCAACTCAACATCTTTCTTAAACTGAGGGGTGCGGAAGTGGACACAGTACTCAAGGTGCAACTGTTCTGTCTTTTGAGCTGTCAATATTCTTCATGGATACAAATTCTTCTGTCTTTGATTCCCGAAATAGGGTTCTATCATTTATTGTATTACTTCCAAGGGGAAAAAAATAAAATTGCAGGAACAACTAAGTAACAGAATGATCTCTCCTCTGAGGTCTGTTTGGTCACAGTGTAAGAGATGAAATAATGTGAAGACGTGAGAAATTGAAGATGTATTCCTATAAGTTTGGGAAGGCCAGAGTTACATAGAGAAGCCAGATTTCGTTCACAGAATGTGCACAAATTTTAGCAACTTTGAAATTATTGTGATAAGAGAATAGATTAATTTTTAAAATTGAGTTCCGCTTTTATTCTCAATCAATGTGGAATATATTATACAGTTACTAACTGGAAGGGCTGAGTGCCATCAACAAAGAGGGAGTGACAGGATCACAGAACAGTACAGAAATGGCTCCTTTCTGATCCTGAACGGTATTATACTGAGTTTATGAGCAAGACTAGTGGACTGGAGTTTCTATCCCCAAGACTTATTACCTGTAGAAAAAAGAGAAGTAGAGAATATACCATGAGATAAGAATTTGTGCTCCTGTTCACTAGTGTGTATATCTTGAAGTCAAAAATTTAGACACTCTCAAGATCTCTAAAATCATAACTTGCATATCACCAAGCGCTGTGAATCAGTAAATGCTTTCCAAGAAGACATATTGACATGGGACATTGCTGAAAAGATTGGTACTCAATCTCACATTCTATCACTCCTGCTGCAGTTGGGTTTGCAAAGTCTCCTGGATCAAGCTCTCAAAAATGACGCATGAAGGAAATCAAGGTTTGTGTGATGGAAAAGGAGAAGCATCATGATTATATTTGAAGAATTTTGCCAATGATATTCTTTTTTTCATAATCTGAATGTTGTTCATTTCTAGTTTTAGAGAAAATGGAGAAGACGTGTTAGACATCAGAATCCAAGTTTCACCTTCCTAATTAGGGCTCTTTGAACTACAGGCATGCCTGTCTTTGCCCACTTTCTGTGTTATCACAAATATTATATGTGCTACTGCAGTGACATGATTTAAGGTGTGGGTTCAATTTCTTCACTTTTATGGTGAGTTTATTATCATAAAAATTAATTACAGAGATAAATAATATATAGGATTATGAGAGAAATAAACAGGAAACTCTGACAGCAAACACTATCAAGCTTACTAAATGAAATGCTATCATCAATGCTCCATCCACAAGAACAGAAGCAAGATGATAGCCTCTAATATATGCAAGATTACTTTTGACTAATGTGCTGAAGAAGGAGGCATCAGTTAATCTCCTTTAGCACTTCCAAGAACCTCACTACACTTACCAAATACTAAGAGCTGCAGTCACACTTGAAGTTGGTGTCCTAAAAAAACCACACCCTTCCAACTCTACTGTTTTTTGGCATAGAACATCATGTAATACAACATCTAGGATGTTTAGCAGTACTTAACAGTATGAGAAACAACAAGAAGAGAGACAAAAGTAGTTACTAAGAGCAAAAGTACATTTTGGACATTGCAACTATCCTCCATATGAACTCTTGGCCAACTACAGTATTTTGTCAGCATCCTCTTCTCCCACTATGTAATTTGGTAGCAAAGAATATCTCTGTGTTAGATTATTGTCCAGTTTTCTGTGCTTATTCAAACCCATATTGCTTTGAAGACTAACTGTGTAGTAGAGGATAATAACCAACTGTTTTTTTACTGCAGAAACAGTATTACATGACTCTAGAGATCTCTAATTCACATGCCAGAAGATAGAGTGCAGAGATAGCAAGGATAGTATCTCTAGATTTGCAGTCTCCTCAGAGGAAAGAGAAAAATCTCTTCAGCTGTACTCTGATGTTTAGGGCCACTTCATGTGAGGATTACAAAATAAAAAAGCAGCAACAACAAAACAAAAATACTTACAGAAGAGCCCAATCAAACCCAAGAAAAATCAAATCCAAGAAAATCAAACTGACAAGTCTTGATAGCCCTGCTGTGATCTTTTCATCTTGACAGCTTAGAAGAAAGAGAAGTACCATGTACATCTTTCTCAGTTCTTTACCATGTTGCCAATACAGTCATAGACTGGAATGAAAATGACAAAATTATTTCCCCCCCTCCCCTCAGGAATATATGATGAATCATAATTTTACCCAAGAGATGCCATCAAATTAATTACGTAGCATAAATCCATTTCAAGTAATTTGTTGCTTAGGAAAAGAGAGCATCTTAAAACTGAAAAAAACGTTCAGGTGAGACCATTGGTGAATTCTTCAAAAACCAATTTTTGTTAAAGCAAAAAAAAACCCCACCAAAACAAACAAACAAAAACAAACAAACAAACAAAAACAAATCAAAGTGAAAATGAAAAGGTAATGTCAGAAATTTTGCAAGGCATGCAGGTAGAAGAAAGAGTCTTGTGTTGATATTTCCAAAACATATGTAATGGATATTAGTGTTTTGATTTCTTCCTCTCCTTTGAGAAGACTTCGTTTTCTATTTTGATTATAAGGACAAGATTGAATAATATCTCAATCTCTTTGGTTTCTCAAAATTTCAAATTCACATTCAAGACAATCATAGCATATATTCCAGCACTATTCCACATTATTTATTTGATAGGATGAAGGGGCAGTTTGGGGCGGAAAGATGGAAAAAAGCAATAATATCGTAGTATGACATAAAGAATTCATCTTCTTATCCTGAAAAGATTTTTGAAAGAGATCTGATGATTCTTATTCAATAAGCTCTTTATTTCTCTCAAATAACTGCATTTAAAGATCTTGGGCATTGAAATTTACATTGTAAACAACTAAATCAGAAGAGATTAATCTTATTTCAGGACACAAAAACTGAACAGTTTTTCATCAATAACTGGGTTTAACTAGCATCATCACTTTAATTGTTCCACTCTAAAATACAATATGACTCGAAGTTTTTAAAAAATAAAGTATCAAAAGGTATAAATGCTATCCATTTGCCTAATTTTTGAATTGTTTCAATTTTTGTCATGTTTTCAATGCCACAGTAGTGATTCTATCCTCTAGCCTTCAAGAGGCAAGTAAATCTCCCAGAAGGCTTAAATCTTATCTGCCAGGCTCATGTAGATATTTCAGCACCTTACAACATCTCAAATCACACTGACTACCTAATGTTTAGTGAGCTGAATGAATTCTTCTGCAACTGCACGATGTATGGGATAATGGAGAAAAAAGAACAATACTGCTAAAAAAGTAGAGGATTTTCCCCTTTTTTTTTTTTTTAAAAAAAAAGCTTAAAAGTATCTTCATAACTTACTACAGTAACTACAGTAATCCAACTTTTTATAGGCTGTCTTAAAACATCTGAAAAAGAATATATTTGGACAGTCATATATTTGAAGACAAATGTACTTTGATATTTCTGAAATTATGCCAATCGTACTTTATAATTAAAAGGAAAGATGCCATGCCCTTTTCTGTCTGTGAAGCTTTAAACAAAGAGAGAACCCTGAAAGAAGTGAGCGATTCGCTAAATGTCTTGGGTATTACAGTTCACCATCAGCCAGAGCAAAGAGAAGTTATTTGGAACTCGGTCTAGACTTGATCACATGTGGGTATGTTTCAAGTCATCTCCAGAGATGGTCTTGCTTTTACCTCTGTGATGATTTTTTCCTGTGAGATAACCACCTCCAACGTGATAGGAAGTCAAACCTAGAATTTATTTTTAGGATTGCTTTGGCTTTTAGAGTGTGGTTAGCAATTTAAAGTTCATATGCATGCCTTAGTACACTGGAAACATTGCATAGCCCAGGCAAAATATTTGCCTCTCTGCCGAACTCATGTAGGAGGTGCCAGCTAAATCAGAACAAAAGAAAGGGTTCTCTGATCCAATCCTCTCTGAAGGTAACTGAAGCACTCTCAGGAGTTGGATCAGATTACCAGTAGAAGGAAGTAAAGCATTAAAAATAAAAAGAATGGATCACAGAGGTAAAGCAGCAATGTGGAAGATACAGTTTCTGCAAAGCCTCTCAGATAGCACTGTCATAGTTTGACGCTGACTGGACACAAACTCTGATCTGATTGAGAACTTAGTACATTGCCAACAAAACAGTGTTTCTCTCCACTGCTTGTTACACTGGATGCTTTATGTGGGTCGAATTTCTGCCAACTGGGTATCATTTAGGCCTCAACCTCTGCTAGACTGAAAAGAACCTGATCAAAGAAACCAGAATATGGGTCAAACAAAAATATATACAATCTCAGAATTTCTTTAGATGTACAGCTATTGACAAAAATAGGTTGGAACAGAATAAGTTACGGGATTGAACTCTGTGGGATTCTCCAGTCCAATTTGCTTGAGTTAGAAGGATGTTGACTATTAGTGTCCTACAGTTTTGACTCGAGAGAAGAAACTGTATCAATTTGTGAGTGACACTTTTCCAGGTCTCACAGTGGTATCAGCAGAACTTTATAGCTAAACATTATCAAAGATCAAGTTCCATCGGCAAGATACACAAGCTTCAATGTAGCTGTCCTAGTAAAAGATCAATGATCATTTGTATAATTTACTTCTGCCAGGATTTGCTCTTAAACATCTGATGATCACCTTAGAATCCATCACCCATGTTTTAGTCTCATTATCTTTCCATCAACATTTCTCAGAAAAGGCAGACTGAACATGAGACACTGACTGGAAAAGATGAAGTCTAGAGGAATTTCAATGACTGAAAAAAGATGCACAAATAGTTTGCATCCTTAAATAAAGGACATGGCAAAAGAAGGTGAATAGAAGGGATGGACATTGAGTGAAATCAATTTTATTACACAGTGGGCATTACTTTCCTGGTTATCAGCTGTTGAAGGCCTTGCATGGAGATCCAGGACCAGTGAGTTTTATGGGTGTAATAATTAGTTTTTGTGAAGGTTTTTGTGTAGAACTTTGTTCAGCAGAGCATTTAAGCAGGTGGCATTTTACAAACGCAAATGATCACAGTTTAGAAAGTCTATCATAGTTCAATACAGGATATGATTCCTTAGTTCCTTTGATGAACTAAGGCCATAACGTTTCTATACATGCCTATATTGTGGGACTGCATAGCATGAAACCACTCTGACAGTTCAGATCATTTCATAGTGTATGCTTGGATAGTGTATCATTTCTGTTACAAATTTAGTGGTTTCAGTATTTGTCTTTTGAAAAATCTGTATTTACTAGTCACAGAAATACTGAATAGAGAGGCTGAAGCCCTACTTCCCGACACCCTGTCCCTTTACCAGTATCAGCAGCATAAATAGACTGCCAACAGCTTGCCCCTGCCTGACATGGGCACGTAGACTGGATATTAGGAAAAAGTTCTTCATGGAAAGAGTAATAAAATACTGGAATGGTTTGCCCAGGGAGGTGGTAGAGTCCTATCTCTGGACGTGTTTATTAGTCTATTTGAGGTGTTAGGGTATGGGTTGGACTCGATGATCTTGGAGGCCTCTTCCAATCTAGTTATTCTATGTGATTCTGTATGTGTGTGCCCCATATATAATTGGTGTAGGGTGCACTCCTCTCTGATCCCATCACTGCTGGGGGACGCAAGGGCAGCTTAAATCTTACCCACACTTCAAAAGTATCTGCACCATAGGCTGTTGATTCCAGATGGCCTGGACACCACGTGTCCCTGCCAGTCCACTGAAGCTGTGCATGCTTACAGTCTTGTGCTTGACACTGGTAATTGGGTGAATTGTCACATGTATGCATTGTTGCTCATCTGTCCTACTGCCAGCACAATTTCTCGAGTATTTGTCATAGTTGTGCCTGGGTAACAAAGTATATAAGTGCGTATTTTATGTATATTTTTCAGTTTGTAAATATTTTGGATGCAGTTTACCTATGAAATCAGATTTACAAATGCTTCTACTCTATGATTTCAGTGGCAGTTGTAAGCTTCATTGGTGATGGGATGAGAAATACAGACGAAAGCAGAATGAATGCCAAGACCCCTCTGCCAGATATGACAGGCAGGCTTGCTTTGCAATGTAACGCTACATATTTTAGCTTGTCACGTTGTTAGTGTAATTTTATCCCAAATTTTTTGGCATTTTAATGGAAATACTGGATTTCAAAATGACATGCCTATCTGCTTAGTTAATATAGCTGGATTTTCAAAACAAACACCATGAAGATAAGTGGGATTTTTTTAATATAGTGAGAAATTTTGCTTTGAGAATCTGGCTTTCATGTTATGAATTAAGGACAAACATCACCGTCTTGAATTGATTGGTTGTGAATACACACGTCAGAAAATGCATTAAATACACATAGTAAAACATAATTTTCCCTTGCACATGACACTTTTCTTCATCCAAGGTTATGAAAAAATTGAGAGACATTTTATTGCAGGCTGAAATCATTGCTACAGGTCGATTCATGCTAGAGGATTTTATTAATGGCTGGCTGATGAAAAGTCAGCTTGCATGTCTGTTATATGACTGAGTACACCATCAGCTAATCAATTCAATAACAGCAACTACCAAAAAGACTCCAACAGCAAAACTCCCTCCCAAACCTACTCAAAAGCCTCAGTTTAATATTTAGCAGCATTATTGTTTCAGCCTACAGAGGATTAATGCATGAAAGACAGTGATATAAGAATATATGTTCTAAACACAAGAGTGAAAGAGAACCCTTTTCCTATTTCTTTTTTTTTTTTTTAATACAAATTACTTTAACTTCTTGCCTCATTCCTCTCCCAAGTTAACGTAGAAAAAAATGTCATTGTATAGGTAACCAGGAGTGCTTCAGGGGTTCAATTTCTGTTTGCTGTACAGCATTACACAAAGAAATTATGTTTTTATGAGAGAAGAAATTATAAGAAAATCTTATGCTAAATAAAATAACGTTTCCAGATCTCACTTTACATATAGATAGAGCATGCACAGAAGGCTTTAAAACAGTATGACTATTAAATCGTATCATGTAATCATGTAATGCTCAATCATATAATAATCATATACCATATATAATCATATATATAAAAATATATTATATAAAATATATATCATATCACAGTATCAGCAAGGCTGGAAGGACCTTAGAGATCATCAAGTCTCACCTATAATCTTAGAACAACCCATCATCTGAATCATGGCGCCAAGTGCCTCATCCAGCCTCCTCTTGAACACCTCCAAGGTCAGTGACTCCACCACCTCCCTGGGCAGCCCATTCCAATGGCGGATCACCCTTTCAGTGAAGAATTTCTTCCTAATATCAAGTCTAAACCTCCTCTGATGGAGCCTGAGACTGTGTCCTCTTGTTCTGTTGCCAGTTGCCTGGAAGAAGAGACCGACCCCCACCTGACTACAAATAGAATATAATTACAATAATATAGTTTGGGTTAAAAAGCAATTTGGGTTGAAAAGCAATTTCTAACTTAGTCAACATCCCAACTGATTGATTCAGATAAAATAAAAATAAATTAAAAATTAAGTAGATAACTGTTTAAGTTAAATAAAATAAATAAATTTATTTTTTATTTTAATAAATTAAATAAATTATTATTTCCAACCACTTCCATGTGCACCCTATTTAGAAAAGTAAACAAAACAAAACAATCAAACAACTGTTCCATAAAAAATATAAATGCCTTTTAATCAGGAAATTGCTTTACTTCATGTTGGTTTAATTTCCTCTTTCTCCTTGCATTATTCCCTCCCTCCTTCCCTTAATGATAAAAGGCATATTGACTATACAAATTTGGAGTGGTCTAATAAATATGACCCACAAGAGAAAAACACAGAACTAGGAAGCTGTCTGTGCTTTTCAGTGAAACAAATATGTTTTGACATGGGCAAGGCACACTCAAGCCTGGTCTCTTCCAGGCTGCTGGCAGGATTCATCAAGTTGATGCCTTCCCAAATACCTAGCACTTAAGGTGTATGTAGCTGACCTTCAATACAAGGTCAACAAGCATGCCACCATATCAGTTACAAGTAATTCCACCTGCAGCAGTTGTTTTTTGTGTGATAATCCCCTTGTCTCATAAAATTAGTTCTTCAGTCTACTTTGAGCTCAGACCTTCCTTCCCTTTCAACCTTTGGTTCCTGCAATTTTGAGAATCATCTGGACTCATGCAGAGTTACTCATATATCCCATTGACAGCATATCTTTTTCCATGTGTTGGTCCACTGCCTTGGTACCTGAGAATGTGAAGGGAGTGAAGGCCTTTTAAGTTAATGTTGGTACATTTCACAGGTTGCTGTACAGAGAATGTATTTCAGAAAGCAAAGAAAGTAGAATGAGAAAGAAGAAAACTTCCTTTATTGGCTGTCAATGACCCTAGCATTTGGTTCTTGCCATCTGCATAGTCAATAGGGATATACTTTTTGTTTATGATAATATTTCTGCTCTCTGTACAAAACTGAGATGACACTGAGATGAGGTTGAACTCCTGCTCAACCAGATTTCTCTACATGGGCATTTAGTATTCGGTATCCCTCTATTTACTACAAAGGTAGGAAGTTCCTCTTTAAAGTATGGATTCTTGGGTGTGTATTTTCGTTGTGATCCTGGGGATGGGATTCAGATGTAACACAGACAAATTTTTTACAGCAAAGCTTCTTACTGAATAGGGCCCTTGCCTTTTTTCAGCTCTTGAGTCATCCATCTATTTTGGTACTCTCACATTCCAGTGATTACAGTTCACAATGGTTTTTGCTCTCATGTGTGTTTTATTCATCATTTACCCCAGATAATTTCCTTCTCTTATTATGTGCTGTAGCAGCGTTTGTTTTCCCTTTAAAACAGGGCTAGCAATTTTGGCAGGTGTAAGGGTCACAGATTCTCTGAGATCACAGCTGCTACAAAAGATAGGGCATAGCCATGGAGCTTCAGAGAATCCGAGAAAGAAGGACTACACAGAGGCCAAAGAAGGGGACAAAATAGAGAATCTCTTTAATGCAAATTCATCTTTTATAGTCAGTGGATTGTTTTCGTTTAACATAACCAATCGACAAAAGGTCATATGTTATTCAGAGGTTGCTTCGACCAATGTCTTAGAGCCACAGCAGATCACAAGACGTTTTGATATTTGATGTGTACATTCTTTAAACATCGTGTCATGGTCTAAGCATGTTCTATTAATTATTTAATACCCCCTTAATGTACTGCAGAATTTTTAGTAAACAGCCAAGAACTGGTTTGTATTGTTGGGGTTTTTCTGGTTGATTGTTTTTGTTTTGTTTGTTTGTGTGTAGGTAGGGGTGGTGCAGGAGTGTTTGGTTGTTTTATTAGTATATTTGTTTGTTTCCTTTTTTCCTTCATTTTTCTTCATAAAAAACATTGTTTGAGACATTGTTTTTCAGTGGGTTGAAACTTTAAATTATAATTTTTTTCCTCCCATTCTTGAAAAAAATCAAAATTCTGCTGCAAAAGAAACCCAGTTAATGCATCAAACCAGATATTTCATCACTTCTAATTGATATCAAAATCATTCTAGAATCTTTCATGTAGTTTCTATTGGCAAGAAAAATATTTTTACATAATCAAGCAGAACTCCTGTTGTGCAGCAAAAATACAAGATTCCTACACATGGTTCAGGTAAATAATTACAGTAAGTTTAAAACAAGAAAAATTTTGTATTATTTTAAGGAGACAGTGTTGTAGATTAATGTGCCATTTTGAAAACATCTCATTGAGAATAATGGCCATGAAGATCATGTGTATTTGAAACATCTCAATTCAAGTATTCCTGATATGCAGAAATATACTTACCAAACATAATAGTGTAATTATTGCTGCCCCAGCAGCAGTGGCAGATTTGACTTGTCCTTTCAATCTTTATTTTTATTTTTTAATTTTTCTGAGGGGGCTCCTAAGTCAGTAATTTTAATGAATTTATGAATTAAACCTGATATACACATCTGTAGCCTGGAAGCAATTTTGTATTAAAATACCAGGCCTGCAGTTTTGGGACTAAAATCAATACTGTAACACACTTGTTTTGTCAGTTAATCATGAATGCAAATGCAAGTGTAAATTTTTAAGTGTCTTGTTAGACATACAGATGAAATACTTGTTTCACAGACTAATAGGACACATTAATGAGTGGTACTTTAATATTTGTTTCATGGAAATCAGTAGAAATTGTTCCACTCTCTGTATCCTAAGATTTAGTTTTAAATAGCCACAAACTCTCTTTAAATAGTAACAAACTATTCTTATGATATTGATTTACAAGAATTAATAACATGCAAATGGCAAAGACATTGGCCCTGGAGGAGCTGAGTTGTCTCTTAACGTATACTTGAATTTTCACTTTGGATTTAAGAGTCATCATGACTTCATATCACCAAACCAGAAATCAAGAAAATCTTCACATCTGTATTTAAAGCTAATGACATGTAATCAGCTTCTGTTGATATAAAATGAAGAATCATAATTCTGGAATTGTATCTGCTGGACATATTCTACGAAACAGTTCAGTTGCTAAGACTTCTCATGAAACCTCTGTGGAAAATACTTTACCATTGAAACATCAAATGCTGTCTACTTTTGCTTCAACACACACAACCTTCTAAATATTTATTTTGATGAGTTTCACCTCAAAAAATCCAGGTATTTTTTTCCTCACACCTAAGACATGTTTTAGCATGATATCATTCATGTAGCTTTGATGCTTATCTCCCACACATATATGGAGAGGAAATAGAGCCTGCTTTGTTTCTTCTGTAACTTTGAGAAAGGAGAGAAAAAGACTGGACTATCACAGTCATTAGCGTGTTTTTTACTGGATGTGCAATATCAAATATTACGCACCTGCCTCTGGAATGGTCAGTTGCAGGACAGATCATAAGAATATTCTGTAATTAAAAGCAGATGATACATAAGGAAGTTTGCAAGTCATACTTTAAAAAATTCCCATAGTTTTTATATTTTTTCTCTTACTGATGTACATAGTCTGAGTAAAATATAGCCATTTTTTTACATGGTTGGTGAAACTCAAAAAGAGAATTTTTCCCATGAAATATGTTTTTCTTCTCATGTCATCATTTACATGATTTTGTACTTTACTCTTTTTCTTAATAGTTCCTTAAGACTGAATATTTTGACTTTTATATTTCAGTATTTTCTGTCATTTAAAAGAATGAACTAAACCCAAAAATATCTTTATAAGCAATTTAGTCTTCGTTTTGTGCATTTAAGTTGTAGCTATAGAGCTGCTGAACTGGCAATAAAAGTTTAAATTTGAATTTTAGGAAAATGAATGTAAGTCAAATTCCTTACTAAACTCTACTTCTTAAAATATACTTTTCCTTCAATGTAGTTCGTGTCCCAAGGCCCTTTAACAACTTGTCTCTGTAGCCTCTGATATTAAATTACTTTGGACGTTATATACTCTCACAGTGTGATAGCATATCTTCTATCTAGTTAAATTGCCATAAACTCGTGTAGTGCCTGATAAAATACAAAGCAGAAAACTAAAATAAAAACTAATATCTTCTTTGTGTGGCAGCTGAAAATGCTTCTGCCTCCTTCTGAAACAAGAGAAGAAAACTCTAAAAGACATCTCTAGAAACAAGCATGTTGTGAATGTTTTAAAAGCAAGGGGCAAAAAAAAGCAAATGTGGAAGTCATGTTTAAAAACTTATGGCCACAGAAAAATATTTATTTACATTTCTCGCACTCTTCTTCAAAGATATAAAAATTCCTGTCAACTGCCCTCAGTCCCAACCATAATTTATTTTTCAGGCATAATTAAAAATAACTTTGTCCTTTATTTTTTTAAAATAAAATTGAAGATATTTATATACTATTTTTTTTTAACTGAAAAAAAAATAGCCTTCAAATAGGAAATGTGTGACAGGAAATTATTATTTGCACATTGAATATGAGAGGAGATATCTTTGTGTGGGATGCAAGTGAAGACAGCTATAAAAAGAGTGCTACAAATAGAAATAAAACCACCGCATCACAAAAGTAAAAGGTTACAGTCTCTTAATGATGTGAAGGAACTCAGATGACTAAGATGAGCAGAGCTTACAGGCAAAAGGAAAGAATGCAGAACCAGGGCAAAGCAAATGCACTGGGCTGTGATGCACAGGAAGGGAATGTACTGGTCCTGCCCTTCAGTCCACCTACTGAATCCCCCAGCAGGAGCAAAGAACAGACCATATGAAAGTACAAGAGAGCACCTTGAAGAGAGGAAATACTCTGCTACTGTCAATGACTTGTGCAACATTATAAAATGACAAGAAAATGTATTGTAAAGCTCTGACAAGTCCCCCAGACTGTTCAACTGTTTATTCAGAGATGGAGAGATGTCTCCTTATCCCATTTACTCACAAGTAGCCATAGTTTGTGTGTCACCTGATAATTTCTTCCAGAGAAGGGAGGCACAGAGGCCTGTTTACTCTAAAGAGTGCCAGTAACTGTGTAGCTGCCCTGGCATAACTATCACATAACCCATATGGAAAGAGATTACACATATTTCCACAAAAATATGCAGCAAAATTCAGACAAGAAAAGTGAATGAATGACAGTTGCAGTAAATACCATACACCGTATATTGCACTATTCTTTAATACAAACTATGGAAAACACAAAATGATGAAAGCTAAGAAATTCAAAGTCAACATGCTCAGTCTATCTTTTAGTTACTTGCTGCTTAAATAATCACAGTATCATTACCTCTAGGAGTGCCACAGGCAAATTCAATCAATCCAAGTCACAGAAAAGCTTTGAAACAATCTAATCATTCCAAGGCTTCCACTATAACATTCCACTACATGGCTTCAAATGTAAATTATTTCCCTTCTTTAAAGTAATATTCAGTCCTGCTTTTGTCTTACAAAGCCTAAGGGGTAGGAAAAAGAAGAAACTGTATTATTTGAAATACAGACTAATAAAGTATGTGTCTTGAACAGCTTGATAGCCTAAGTCACAATGGAGACAGAGAAGAGAGAGAGAGAAAAAAGGGATGAAGATGTATAGTAGACCAGCCTGGGATATATACATTATGGAATAAGTAGAATAAAGCTAAAGATAGAAATCCAATTTCTGTTAGAGGTGAATGGTGAATTTAAATCATATTTCTCTAAAGAGGAATTTTTTTAATGTAATAATTTTTGTTTTGCAATTTATCATTAATTTCTCAGTTGAAATTCAGTTTCTAGGCAATAGGTATGAAAATTGGAATAAGAACAGACAAATATAGGTATTTTTACTGAAAAATATCTTTAAATACATCATCGTCTTTCCTTATAGAAATGTAAGTCTCATGATGAACTTTGACTGATCTCATAAAATGAAAAAAATTGCTTTGGGGAGATGTGGATTTGTGCTCAGCAGGTAGGTGTCCTGAATAAGAATGAAAGACAAAATCACCATTTTATTTGTAACAAAGACAATTTAAAGCTTTTTTGAGGATTTAATTATCACTAAACTTGATCTTCTCCCTGAAGGAAAAAACAGATTAAGCTTGTATGAGTCTGATAAATTGTCCCTGAAGACAACAAGCAGAGTGCAGAGTGTTGGTTAAGTCTACAGAGCAATCCACTTTGCTGTCTGTCTCCAAGATCATTCTTCCCTGAAAACACTGGCCTCTCAAGTGCTGGCCATTTCAAAAGCTTTCCATCAATTTTTTTTCCTATGGCACAGACTAGATATTGCTAGATTGATAGCGGTATGACTGTGTTAAACATCTTTCCTTCTCCTGAAGTGTTTTTTCTTGAACAGTCATTAACCCACCTATTTGTAATTAAAATAATGAGTTCTGATTCAAAACCAAATAACGTTTCATGGTGTTGAAAATGGAGATGAAATCTAGAAATTGAGACACAGAGGAAAATGTGGGTGAGAAAACTGAGAGACTAAATCTGTGTGAAATAAATGTAAACAAATGTCTATGTTTCAAACAGTTATTTTTTAGTTCTCTGTCTGAGGGAAAATGATGCAACCAAGAAATTCACATGACAAAATATAAATATTTGTGAGTTTGGTTTGTTTTTTTTTTTTCAGTGAATATTGCCAGGAGACAGGTATTTGAATTATTTATTAATGAATCAGTAACAGAGGAAAAATGTGTTTTGCATTGGCTAGGAGTCACATCCAGGACTGCTACATATGGAATGTTACATCACAGTGAATTGTCAACGCCAGCTGGAATAAGCCATTGCTTGTTGAGTGTGAGTATCAGGTTGTATTCACATCCAAATCTGAACTGCCAAGCTTAATTGAAGCCTAGAGGGAAAGGACATGGTCCTATATGTCAGTTTAGGACATCCTGGTGTGTGTATAGCTGTAGTGTACTTTTACAGTTGCTAGGAAACTGCACTGTAACTTTTGAAATTCTTTCTCCTTAGATAAAGCAAGTCAGGCAGATTTCTCGGTTGTAATAGTCACTCTCTTGGTAGCAGTGATCCACAGGCTAGTATTCTTGAAGACCACTTAGGTGGCAGACCAGTCATGACCAAACTTGGATGTGCAGGTGGGTCTTGAAGCACTGTGGGATCATGTCCACTAAGCGCTTGAGGAGAAGTTTGTTGCTCAGCAATTCAGTATATCTTTAGCAAGAGCAAATTTCATGAAGTGCTACAGTGCTGGATGGGTAGCAAACAAGCTACACTGCCAGTAGCAAGGGGAATTTTCAAGACAGCTGTCGCAGCCAGATGCTTGCAGGGAGATTTACCTTCAGTGGAACTGCGAGGAAACTGTCTGATTTGGCTCTTGCTTTTAGAATAGATTACAACTAAAGTAAACTGCTTGAGCTGTTTTGGACATATCCAATCTGCCACCATCTATTCCATATGCCTTTGAAGGAATGTCCCATGACAATTGTCACCCAAGTCAGAAATAAGAGTTTTATGCAGAAGGACAGGGCTCCAAAGACATGAAGGAATTGTAACGGAGCTTACTAAAGGATGAAATACACTGAAGTAGAGATATTATATTGCTTATGTAATTTATGACTACACAGACACAGAATAGAAAGTATATACAGATTTCTGTTTTGTCTATGGAATGGATTATTTTTTGTTAATTGGCTCTTACCTCTGTGTTGAATTTTATCTTTTTCTCAGGGATAAAATATGTGATGTGAATAGTACAAACACTGATCGGGTAGATTCTTCTGTCTTCCTAAAGATAGCCCTGGGGAATAGGATGTATCTCATTTTCTTAGAGATTTGATATTATTTTCTCTTTCAGTTTGTTTTACCAGTGTTCTTAAATGTGTATAGCATTATGCATCTGTTAGAGCACTGTCAGAAAGCACACTTCAGGTTTGGGGGTAGTTCATTTGTGTAGTCTGGCTATGCACCAGTACAAAGAGAAAAAGAAAAATACAGAGAGAAAAATAGGAAAGCTAGTGTTCTGAAATAGATAGATTCGAAAGTTTTAGTTGTAGATATTCTATTTATAAAATATTGGCAAGCATGCACAAAAAGTATCAAAGTTAAAGGAAGAATTATTTTGTCAAACAATATGTGATTAATTTGTGAAATGCAGGATACCTGCCAGGATAGTAATGGCATATAAAAAAAATGTGAAAACAGAAAAGACTCTTACCTGAGATACAGATTTTTCAGGCATAGATAGCAGCTAGGAAGCTAAGAACCTTTTTTTCTCTACTCTAGCTTGCCTTCTTCCACGGAGGTTTGCAGTGGTGGTCAGTGTCAGAGTTGTGCTACAGAATTTATGAATCAAGAGTCAGATGAAAGATAATAATTCTTATGTGCGTTGTGATCTGCTCTATCTCTGCTACTCTCATTATAGATTTTCTAGTATTTATTTTTCTGGTTTTCCTTGCTTTTGAGATCTACACTACAGTTTCACTGACCCAGCTCACCCACTATTTTCCTTTCTCTCCTGTTCTTCCTTTCCTCTTTGGGTATTACTTTCTATGTCCATAAAATCATTTCAATTTCTCTTCTCTCTTTTCTGCATAGCTTGTCTCCTTGTTCTATTTGTTTAGTTTCGTGTCCTACTGATTTGAGGCTTGAAGCAAAGAGCAGAGCAGAAGAAAGATTGCTAATACTTAATTTCTTCTCTTCTGCTACTCTGTTACTTTACCAGCTGCTGGATTAAGAACTGCTGTAATAGAGCTATAGACAGAGATGCCCAGGATGCTGTGTAAAGTACATCAAATACTTTCTTATTAAAGGAAACCACCAAAGACTTTTTTAAGTCCTACTAATTTCTCATCTGCCTCCACTAAAGCTTTCACATTTTATAGATTATATCTGTGTCCCAGCTAGAACAAGGTTCTCATGTATTTTACATAGTTGTACATAAAATTACAATCTTACATATAATTGTCTATATCAGGTATTATCTCCTATGCCTTTAGTTCTCTGCCCAAAGGCATTCATTATTCAGAATACATGATCACACCTGCTATTGGTAGTGGTTCGCCTGTTGTGTGAGAGCTAAAATCAGTAATGACAGTTTCTTTGTCAGTAGCACTTGACTGCTGGGTCAAAGTTTTCTTAAAAGGGATCTTCTATATGGAATTCATTTGTATTGCAGATTTACCACCCTGCTGGTATTCTGCAAATCTTCTTGTTATGTATAAATCTTTTATTTTATTGTTTGTATTTTTTTTCAAATGGAGTCTGCATTACAGGAAGAGAACCAGTTCCCTGATGCCCAAATAGCTAGGAAAAATGTCATTGAAATCAGGGAAGTCTATGCCACCCAGCACCTGGCCTTGACAGGTCAGAACATGATGAGAATTCAGGGTTTTGTTTTCCTCCACTGCCTTATCTCCCTCAGAAGATGACAGTGTAAATATATACTAAGAATTAAGAACATAATGATACCAGTCAGAGACTTTTGATCCATTTAGGAGACGACAAAGCTGTAAGGTGTTTAGATCAATAAAAGCAATCAATTAAATTAGGATATCGCAGATGGCTAGATCAGTTAAAGTCAATCAAATACCGGAGGGATCACAGGTGGGTGGAAAAATTAGTAGTGCAAATAAAGCAAATATTCAGGATACTAAGGAGGAATATAACCTGAGAAGATAATCATGGGAAGTCTGTCAATGGGCATAGTGTTTAAAGTAATGACTATCTGGAATCTGGTGCAGTTGTTAATATTATGACCTCTGCTCTACTGCACAGTTATTCCTTCCATACTTTTGCCATGCTATCATTAAGCTTTCCTGCCAGTCTTAGCTATATTGCTGTTATTTTTGTTCTTGGTGAGGAGTTTAACTTTGAAAACCTGTAGACATGTAGAATTAGACTATCAGTCTGAAAAGGCTATGTGAGTCTATAAAGAATGGTAGATGAATATTTCGCAAAAATAAGTTTGCCTTATTGTAAGTTCCCTCTCAAAATGAATCTAATTAATCAAGTGGAATTGTCTGCTTACACTGTAAACCTAAAGACAAGCTTTGTTTGCTTATGTACAGATGATTACTCTAAAATGGATTATGTGAAAGAGGTGATGCCCCTCTGAAGTCACTTTTACACATCATTCAGCTCATAATTCATCATATTGGTACAGAGGTCATAGTTCTGTACAACCAACAATTTTAAATTGGAAAGTATTGTTATTATTTTTTAAGAACTTTTATTCTTTCACAATTCTTATGTTCCCTTTCTCAAACAAAACCTTACCAGTAACACTCCAAATGTAAATTTGTGGTGGTTTGAACTACTGTTTCACTAAGGGGGAACAACAGCAATGACGGAAGACTGAACAGATTTTCAACAGCAGGTAACAGTTTTATTACCTAGGGCTCAACCAGAAAAAGAACAACTTTATGGGACTTCCAGTCAAAATACAGAAATACAACACCCGACAGTTGTCATGAGAAGAAAACAAACAAAAAAAAACTGCTTCAAAGTCAGCTGGCTGGCTGAAAAGCAAGGGAAGGAAAAGGGAAGCTGCCTCTCTCTGATGGTACATTCCCGGCCCTTGAAGTCCCTGCAAAATACAAAATGGTGAAAAACACCCCCCTCCCAGGGGCACCCACAGGGAAAACTAGCACTTGTGATTTGGCTGGCTTGGCTCCGATGCCGATGGAGGTGGGGGAAAGCCAGCCTCACAGTTCGGGAACTGGGAGAGGGGGAGACGCGATCCTCTCAGCTCGAGAGACAGCAGAGAAGAGCGGCAGGACTTCCGTGTCCATGGCTTTTATGCCCTTGAAGTCCCACAGGAACCCGACGTCTTCTTCCCAGCCAAGCCGTCCTGTGGTTGGCTGGTGGAGCCGAGCTCCGCCTCTCTTTCAGGATCTTCACTCCAGGCAAAATGGCAGTTCCTGTGACTGTGGCACATCCTGTGATGTGCTCAGGGCCTGGAGGCCGGTGGCCACCATCGCCACTGGCTGCAGAAGCACTGCTGGGGCCACCAGCCTCACCTGCGGGGCACTTGCCACTCACAGGGACGGGCTGTGGGCGGTGGGGACTGCCCGTGGGGGCAGTCGTCACCACACGCCTCCCAGCAGAGCGAGGAATGGCTGTGCAGCCGGGGCCACTCTCGGCAGGGGATCTTGTCAGCCACCCGTCAGAAGAAAGCCGCCGCCCCGCACCGCCCACCACCGCTCCGCTCCACGTCCCCGTCGCCGACCATGGGTATGCCGGGGTCCAGCAGTGGCACTCACAGCGCACTTCTGCCCGCCACCGCCCCATTCTGCTCGCCGCTAGCACGCTGGGGCTCAGTGCCGCCAGTGCAGGTGGCAACCACGGAGAGGCTCTGTGCCTGCCGCAGTGGAACACGCATCTGCCTCCCTCCCCAGCCCGGCACCACAGAAGCGCCGGCCCCGCCGCAGCTCCCTCTGCCCAGCGTCACGGCCACACCATGGGACAAGCCGTCTCAATCCCTGTGGGACAGGGAGGAGGGGAGTGCTGCCGTCGATCACGGTATGTCCCCGGCACTGCGTGTGCTGGAGCACCGGTTCTGTTTGCTGTGAGCTCCATCACCGCCACTGCTCCCCAGCTCCGACCCAGGGTGCGAAGAACAAAAGTGGGACGGGAGCTCNCCCTTCCCTCCCCCCGGCACGCCCACAAACCCCCCAAGACCCCCAAACATCACTCCCTGCCCCCCAAACCCATGACAAAATTTTACAGTAATCTCAGTTTCTAATTCAGTTTCAGCTTTCTTGTTTTTCTTTAAATATCTGTGCAGCATTGCAACTTTGCATGGTAATATTTGGTCTTGGGCAAATGTATTTGTGCACTTAAAAACAGATAAATACAGTAAAAGTAAGATCCATTTGTCTTCAGTTGGTTTGTAGCATCCTCCTGATGCAGGATGAAATTATTTGATTGCCCTGATATGGTGGTTGCTATATTTGTACTACCAGAATGTTAATAAATGGCCAATTAGAACTGATAGGAAAGAGCAGATTTAAAATGACTTGTAGTTCTGTGCCAGTAAATTTAGATACTCTGATGTCTACAAAGTTGGACAGTGGGAACTGAAAAATAAGAACATCATGATCACTGGTGGTAAACTGAATGGGAAACGAGAATTTTCATGAGAGTGCATGAGAATATTCAGGACATTTTGTGCACTACTTGAGATGGCAGCAGGGTGGAGAGCTGGATCTTCTGACACTGTTGCTGTTATCTCTTTACTACAAATAAAATACATCACATATAAAAACACTCATCATGGGACATTGACTACTACAATTTTGTCTAAAAAATTCAGGACTTACAATGGTGATGTTCCTCATTGTATAAAGAAGTAGAATGGAAGCAGATTAACTACATTCAGCCATACAGCCCTAATCTTTGAAGAAGGTGGTATTTTTTATTAATGTATTTTTCCCATTCAGATGGACAGGACCTTTCCATATGTATTATGCTGGAGTATTTGAATGTTACTTCAATAAAAGATGAACCAAATGAGATAGAGCATTGATATATTGCAGTGCTGAATTTAAAAGCTCAAAAAAGTTGAAATTTGCGCTTCTTCCCTCATTTGCTTTTATGGTTACTGAAGAAATACTTCTGTGAAACAGCTCTCCTAACTGAAGTACCTATCTACTGTAAGAAATCTTTTCTGGATACTGTTAAGATAATGTCTAAGATACAATGATAAACCTCTTGCAATCCTGCTCTGTACTTGTCCAATTTGACTCTTTGCCATTTATTTAGCAGTAGTTATATAGCCTTGACATTTTCAAAGCTCTGTACAAGCACAAACTAATTAATCTTTAGTTTGCCTTTGAGGTAGGTGAGTCAGTATTCTCTCTTCTTTCACAAATATTACAGTCAGAGAAGAGGAAGTACCTGAATAGCCTGAAGTCCTACAGAAAATTGGTGTCAAACCCAGCATTTTAACTTGGGCTCTCTTGGAAGAGAGGGTGCTTAACCCTGAAATGTTCCAACTTTCCCATGGCAACCCTCTGCATGATGGGTTATATTTGCATTATTGACTGAGGTGACTAATCTGATCACAGAGAGAAGTTGTGCAGCTGTTTTTTACAGTATCCTTTAAGCACTTTTGAAGGGGCACCAAAGCTAATAGTGGTATGAAAGCGACTTCTGATGCTGTATTTGTACACTGGATGTTATCATTTGCTTGTATACAGAATTCAACCCAAAACTGAATCTTTATCTTCTCTGCAGACAAAGAAGCATATCCTTCATTGCTAGTATGATGCTTTACATATCCCATGAGATTATTTAAGCATACACATCCATAACACCCTCTTGTCTCATGCTTTGTCACCTTAAAAGGAGAAGCTTTCTGACTCCCTGACTCTGCCAATGTCCAACCTGTTTTCACAATAACTGCACTGAAGATAATTCTGAGAAAATTATTAAACACATGAGTCAATGGAAGAGTACTGCAAGTATCTCATTTACAGTGAATGATAGTGGTATATAGAGTGTGTATCTCTACAAAATTATTTTACAATTTTCATTTGAAACCAGAAAACCTCAGTTTGCTCTTTAGAGGTCCTTTGTACAAGTAGGTTAAGTCTGAACAGAAGAGCTTCACTCCTACATTGAGTATTTTCACTTTATATTTGGCAAAGAATATATATTTATATATATAAGTATTTCTACTATGTAAAAGGTGAGGACCACTCCATCATTTCTATAGTGCTATTATGCCAATAATTTTAAAAGGCCTTTTAGAAGCTTGGCGAAAATGGTTAGGCTCAGACACTCTACCTTGTGCTCATTTACTTGGATACCAACACAGTATTTGATATTACTTTATCTTTTTCTCTCTTATACCTTATAAACTGTCTTATATCTGAGAAACAGAGGCAGAAAGGAACTTGGGATTTCTGGTAGATAGGAAACTTAGCATGAGCCAGCAGTGTGCCCAAAGTGGCCAAGAAGGCAAATGGTGTCCTTGCCTGTATCAGGAACAGTGTGACCAGTAGGACCAGGGAAGTGATTATTCCCCTGCACTCAGCACCAGTGAGGCCGCACATTGAGTGCTGTGTCCAGTTCTGGGCCCCTCAGTTTAAGAAAGATGTCAAGATGCTTGAATGTGTCCAGAGAAGGGCAACAAGGATGATGAAGGGGCTGGAGCACAAGCCCTATGAAGAGTGACTGAGGGAGCTGGGGTTGTTTAACCTGGAGAAGAGGAGGCTCAGGGAAGACCATATTGCTCTCTACAATTACCTGAAAGGAGGTTGTAGTCAGGCAGGGGTTGATCTATTCTCTCAGGCAACTGGTGACAGAACAAGAGGACACAGTCTCAAGCTCCATCAGGGGAGGATTAGGCTTGATATTAAGAAAGGGTGATTCGCCATTGGAATGGGCTGCCTGTGGAGGCGGTGGAGTCACTCCCTGAAGGTATTTAAGAGAAGACTGGATAAGGCACTTAGTGTCATAGTTTAGGTGATGGGTCGATGTTGAGTTATGGGTTGACTCGATGATCTCAAAGGTCTCTTCCAACCTTGGATACTGTTGTACTGTGATACTGTGAAACGTTTTATAGGCTGATATAGGCCTTTCGAACCTTCCCAAATTCAGTCCTGTATTTAATCATAGATAACTCTTTAAACTCATATATTGAGACAACAAAGGCATATTAAGTCTTTAAAAGCTATGAATTAAACTTATTTAAGAAATTTGAGTGGTGTTTGCTTATATGGAAATTGTGTTTAGCAACCAATATTCTGATTCCAGAATTTCTTTTGTGTAGTAGTATGTAGTCATAAAGTATTCTTATTGAAATGTCTTCAAGTATTCTGAAATAAGCTTTTTAACTCAATTGTTGATGCTTATCCTTATCTATTTAACCAGCAAATATAATTGATAGTACCTGCCTCTGATGAACCAGCAGACTTTTCCTTTTGGTTTTATTTATCTGATTGTTTATTTTTATTTCCATTTTCTTTGAAATCTCCAGCCAAAATGTACAGGGACAAAAAAATCATGCAAGCAATCCTTCATCTGATTTATCTTTTGAGTGTAAGCAAGCTTCCATGGAAAGTCTGTTTCATTCTTACAGAAGTTAATGTTTCTTGATAATGAACTGTGAAATAAAAAGTGATTGGATACAATATATCAAGGAACAGAGACACAGTGCCAGTACTGATTTCAAGCTCCCTAGGAGGAAAATCTTGGAAGTCTAAGATAAGAAATGCTCTCACCATTTCTAAGAAAAATGGTCTTCCTAGTCTGTACTCAAGGTCAAAATTCTTCTGTTCCTAGTTTTCTTTGTTAATTCTCATTTTTAGTAAGATTAAAATGTTTGGTCTACAAACAATCTTGATATCTTTAAGGTAAACGAAATCTGATTTTCAGTGTTCAGTGATTTTCTTTCTTTGTTCTTTTGAAATTATAAGTGAAGTGCAGAATAGCTACATGTGAAGTTACAGCCCAGTCACCAAGAATCTGTTCATCTTTTGGTAAGCCAAGTAGTATTTTATATTGACTAATTTTTTGACTGAAAGTTATTCCTTCATTACAGAAATATCAGCTGGCTTTGAGGGTGGGACTACAAACCCGTGAGAAACTTCCGGGTTTATGAATACTCCACCCAAGAGGAAAAAATCCCTAAGAGAGAAGTGTTAGGGAGAGTGGCTTGCTGAAAGGCATGGTGAAAACTCTAAGAATTGGTTCAGGATATTACTGTGGGTTGTTATGTTTGTTTGTTTGTTTTTTTGGTTTGGCTTGGCGTTTTTTTTCCAGTTTTTAGAGGTGATTCAGTTTTCTGTTTGATTGTTGTAGGTTTGGTGGCTCTTTTGCAGCTGACTCCACTTACTGAGCTGCTGGTACATCCCTGCTAGCTAAGATAGGTCTTTTTTATTGCTCAGCTATTTGGCCCAGCAGTCCTCCCCATCTCCTCTCCAGATAGGATCTTTTTAAGATTTGGTTAGTGAGAGATGCCTCTGTCCAAATTAAGCTGCAAACAAGACTATATGAGGAAGTCAATAATGCAGGTTTTTTTCAACAGTAAATGTGAGGTAGAGAGATAGAAAAAAACAGAAATGGAAGAGTGGAGAGAGAGAGAGAGAGAACAAGCAGAAAATAGTCATCACCTGTGAATCCAGCAGCATCCTGTTTGTCCTTCTTCACCCCGGCCTTTCTGGTGGTGGAGGTCCTGAAGTGTTCAAAACCGTTCCCTATGTATACATTTTTGCAAGCAAAGGAATTAATGCTCATTGACCTCACAGTTATCTTATTCCATTGATTAAATAATTCCCTTGCTTCTAATGCTAATTAGACCCATGTTCATTCTTTATCTTTTTAGTCATTCAGCTTCTTGAGTCAATGGGTTGTGAGATGGTGGTTGTGATCTCCTGCTGCTGGAATTACCTTTGACACTGTCCAACCTGATTTCAGCACAGTTGCTGAGTTGGCTTTCCTTTTGGCCCATAAATTCTGTCTTCTTTTTGTCTATTATCAGTGATACATTGTTCTCCCATAGCATTCATGATAGCATATTTGTGGCTGGGGACAAGTTGAGGGGGGCAGGCTTTGGGGGTTACGTATGCCATCTATCCCATAACTTGGGGTGATCTTCGTTTGGTGATATGCGTATGAGCAGCTGCTTCTTTACACAGTTTGCCACAGTGGGAATATTTGTTTTACCCAGGATGTGCTAGACTGTTCTTGCTTCCACCAGGCTTGGATTCAGCACCATCCTGTTCCATTCTGAGCTCATCTCATGGCAAAGTCCTTCAGTGGCCTACACAGTGTTTGAGACAGGCAACAGTGCTCTTTAAGTCCTTACAGATCTGAAGTATGGAGACTGACTCAGAGGGACCCCATATGGAGAGTAGTCACTGTAGACTCGGTGGAGATAGTAACAACACAGATTCTGAGTTTCATGTGGGAAGACATTTTAATGAGAAATCCCAAGGGTTTTATATCTTTTAGAATACAACACGTTACAATTCTATTGGTGAGCATACTTGTTTTTAACAATTTCATTGGTTTAGACTAATCATGAAGTCACCTTAGCTTAATTTGAGAAAACTCTAGCTTTATTTTGAGAAAGACTGAGATTGTTTTGAGAAAGACGTGAGAAAGAGTCTGACTTGTTTTGGGAAAGGGTTCAAAACATGTTTTTGTTATTATGAGAGAAGGACTTGTTATTATGTGAAAAGCTGTAAGTTGCTCTGAGCTACTGTGTGAAAAACACAAATGTATTTTGAGAGAATTTTGGCCATTTATGAGAAAGTTACATTCCAGGGTGTTTTCCTCTCCGCTGCAGGTATTTCTTCAAGGCTCCTTCTCGGGCTACTTATTTCCTACTTTGCTGTTCAGCTTGCTCTCAGAGACAGATCCTCTCAGGCTAAAATCTCAGGCCTGTGAAACCTTAGGCTGCCATAGCGAGTGAGAAGTTTCTTATCACACCCATAACTCACTACTGTTTGGAACAGGAAACTGAAGATGGGTTTGCCATATGAGTGACCTAGAAAAGAGGTTTTTCTTCAGTCTTTGTTACAAGACATAAACCAGACAACATCAAATGAAATGACTAGATGTCTCTGACTAGGATAAAAAGATTAGGTGTGTTTTCATTGAGAACAAAATAGAACTATGAAATTCATTGTCAGGAATGCTGTAAATAGAAAAATGTAGATGTATTAAAAAAATCATCCAGAGTCAAATCAACTTCCCAAGATTATTCAATCTAAAGACCTAACCTTATCTCAGGAAATTAATCCAAAATTTAAAAATTTTTCAGGGGATTATCAGTGGAAGACTAATTCTACAAATTGAATTTCTTTCTAAAGTACCTATTCTTGTCTCCCATCAGAGAGAGAATGTGAGATACAGGCTTCTGTCTAACTGCTTTCTACATACCTATTCTGGTCCTCACTTTTATTCTTTAATTCTTGTTATGTACTCTCAGCCATGAGCTGTCCAATTCTAAAGTTAGGAAACCTAGCTTCCGTTTTGACTGACAATCTAGAATGGGTCACTCTGTCACAGAATAAAACCCAAGCAGGGCTTCTAAAAATCTCTGTAGTCAAATGCAAACAGCTTTCTGTTTACAAGCTCTCATTAAAATAGAGATTCTCTGCTGGTAAGAGATATTTCTTTCTTTTAAAATGAGTTCGACTCTGAAATGCCTCCAGAGAATAACTCCAGATAGGAAAGATTAATATCTCTGCTGTTCATAGGTTTGAAGATTACTGCAGTTCAGAGGTGCTTGGCTCATCTCTAGCCATAACAGTTTTGTTTACTGCATCTGTATCTCATCAACTCTTTCTGTTTCAACTACTTTTTGTTTCTTTTTGCACAGAATCTGACACAAAAACTGTCTGTGGCAGGCTACAGAGATGTGTCCTGTTACCAGCCAGAAACTAAGCCCCATAGAGATGCTCTCTCACTCCCCGCTGGTGGGATGCAAGAGAGAATCAGAAGGGTAAAAATGAGTTGAGATAAATACAGTTTAATAGGTAAAGCAAAAGCCACTTATACAAGCAAACTAAACTAAATAATTAATTCACCACTTCCCATGCACAAGTAGGTGTTCAACCATCTGCAGGAAATTGGAGATGAATCATGTGCAATGGTGATTTGGGAAGATAAATCACAGAGTCACACAGTATGCTGAGTTGGAAGGAACCCACAAGGATCATTGAGTACAACCCTTAGGCCTGGACAGGACCATCCCCAAGTCACATTATGTGCCTGAGAGTATCATCCAAATGTTTCTTGAACTCGGTCAGGCTTGGTGCCATCACTGAACATTTCCCCTTTCTTCTTCTTTCCCCAGCTTTTTATGCTTAGCATGTCTCTATATGGTATCGAATATCCCTTCAGCAAGTTGGGGTCAGCTGTCACAGTGTCCTCTCCCAAATTCTCGTGCGTCACTGCTGGCGTGATGTGAGAAACAGAAAGGGCTTTGACTCTGTGTAAGCACTGCTCAGCAAGATTGAAAATATCTCTGCATTAACAACACTGTTTTCAGCACAAATCAGAAATACAGCATCTACTAGCTACTCTGAAGATTCTAAACTCTACACCAGCCAAACTTTTGCTCTTTACTCAGGTGTTCATGGTCTAACCCAATTATTTTTAAGGACAGGAGGTTAACAACATAGCCAAGCACAAAAAGAAACAGTTATGAAAGCAAAGGTATAGTATCAACATCCACAAGACTTCTGCTATCCTAAAGCCTCATATATTGCTTACAAATAAAATGCAGGAAACTGCAACTGTTACTTAACATATTAGCAAAGAAGGAACAGGTGTTCATTCTGTTATGTCCCAAAGATTAAAAATAATTCTTTTCATCTATTTTGTTTTTATTTCATTTAGGAACACCCTAGTTTGCAGTCAATAAGAGAGAGAAACCCTTCATTCTCTTGTTAGCTGGGATTATGCAAAACAGGTGGAATAGTAGGAATCTGTTTAACAATATTTTGCTTGAGGCATTTTCTGCGCATTTTTTATGATGAAGATTTATTTCAAATTAAAAAAAATTACAAAAAACTTCTAAGGGACTAAGTAAATTAGTTTGTGAGCTCTCCTACTGCCATTTGAGAAAAGTGAGTGATGGTGATTAGGTGGATCTGGTCCAACATTCAATCAGAATGCTCATAGAGAATGCAAGGCTTCTTTCAATAAAAAGTTTATTTATTGTTGTTAAATAGTTATTGCTCCCCCTTTCATTTAAATCCCTCCTAAATCTTCATATCTTCCTGTGCTGCTGAGTTTATATATTTAAAATGGGCATAGGTTTGACACTTTTACTCAGGCTGATATATTGATAATGACTTTTATTTGGATACAGTTATATAAAAACAGCAGTTACATATATTGCTATATCAGAAAAAGACATGGGTTTGAGCATGACAATTATTGAGGCTGTTTCTTTTAACAGTATTTTTAGGACCATAATATCTGTGTAGACACAAGTCCTTATATTTATGCACAGACTGAACCTGAACTTCATATAGTTCCATAAAAATCTTTCTTTTTTTTTTCTTAAATTTTAATTTCCTGCACGCAGACTACGAATGTCTTGATCAAGGCCAAATCACTTCAAGTACTTTGAATATCTTCTGTAAAACAACTGTATTGTATCTTCCCCTCTTTGTGATGCTCATCACTGTGCTCAAAACAGACAAACAAGATTGATGGAAAGGCAAGCCCAGCAAAATCAGATTCACACATTCCACTAGTGTCTGAGAGCTGAAATTTATAGTTTGTGCAAAACATTATATTTCCAGCAATTATTCTGCAATGTTCTCATGTAAATTTCTGAGCAAATTTGAAGTCTTTGTAAAGTTATGCCAGGGTAATGTGGGAAATTTTTAAGGTGGTTCAGGGTCCACAGTGAGGGTATTTATCCTCTTGGTAATGGTATCTAACATTGTGACTGCTGTGTGTATACAACTTGTTTAAATCTTAGATTCTCAGGTGTCTAAACTTGTTTCAGTATGCTCAGAATTTCCGAAGTCTGTGTGGAACTTATGACTTCCCTCTCCACATATATAATTCAGTTATTCACCACGTGGTGTTTCTGGATATTATTTCAGGTGTTATTTCAGGAACATACATGCAGACATGACAAGGAGCCAGGGCTGCAGCTCAAAGTCATTAAACAGAAAATAAGATGCAATTCCATCAGTGGCAGAAACCCCGCATTTCTCTGTGTTTGCAAAACTCAGTCTATTTCAAGATTCTGTCAAATGACTCTTTTAGAGTTTTGTCTATTCAATATTGAACTATAAGAAACTTCAAAATACTTCCTTCAGATATTGTCTTCATTTGAGAAGAGACATAGAAGATGCATTGTTCTGTGAGAAAGAGAATATAAAAGCATGAGAGAGCCCACACCAGGTTAAACCAAAGCTACCTCTACCCCTGAGTTCTGTGTGCATGATGAATGCAAGCGGCTGCCTAGGAAAGACTATAGGAACAGGACAAAAAAAATTGTATATGTTTTCCACATATTCTTCTAACCTCCTGCCATTCACAGACTGGTATCTTCATCAGTGTGATGTGGCTTCTTTTTATCTTTGCTGTTTCAGAGTAGTCACTTAAAAGAAAGTCAAAAAGGAACATGAAGCAAAAGGAACCTTGGTCAAGTAAAGATTACAGTACTTGTTTTGGGCTCCTCAAGAATTTATAATTTACTATTTGCTTTTTTCATGTCTCTTCCTTTCATTCCCTAGGTCATTGTATTTATTGTGTTAAATGTCTTAATGGTTGCTTTACCACTTTTCAAACATGCTTGAGCACATCATCGTGGTAGTTTTATAACGAGTAGAGGAAAACAATAGTAGGGAACCTAAAAATACAGCAATACCCAACGGCATATGTTAATGTTTAGAATTATACAGCGAAAGTATGTAAGATTGCAAATGTAAACTTATTTCGTAGATCTTCTGTGGAATTTCCCTTCCAAAGTGTTCTACTATCTCCTTTCTTGACTTCAAGAGGATGAATGTGAATGTCTGTAACAAGGGGAAAGCAGAAGTAAATAAGTTTAAAATCAACCTGTCTTCATTCCAAGGATCTGTTAAAAAGGCACTTTGTGCTTATTAAATATTAAAGGGAGTGGAAATTAAATTGGCAGACATGAATAAGATATATATATTCAAAATATCTAAATTTAAATGCACTACAGTAAGGCTCTCAATAATTAACATAAAATTGATCATAGCTCAAAAGATAATGCATTACAGAAAATTAAGAAGAAAAATTCTGAAACTTGATACGTTTTGCCCCTGGATATTTAGAAATAGCTGAATCACTGGAAGTGACTCACCATTATGGCAATTTCCAGGCATGGAAGAGTCCTTTAGAGTATCCATGTGTGTTCCACCACCACAGCAACTTGATACGTTTTCATTTTCTGACGTCCAAACAGTAATAATTGTGTGCCAAATTATTCAATTGCTTAACAAAATCACAGAATCATTTATGTTGGAAAAGAACTCTGAGCATTGAGTCCAACCTTTGAACGATCACCAGCTTTCCAACTAGAGCATAGCACTAAATGCCATGTCCAGTTGTTTCTTGAACACCTCTAAGGTCGGTGACTCCATCACCTTCCTGGCAAGTACATTTCAATATTTATCTACCCTTTACATGAAGAAATTCCTGTAATGTCAAACCTGGTGTCCAACCTCAACCTTTCCTGGTGCAGCTTGAGGCTATGTTCTCTCATTATGTTGCCACCTGCGTGGACGAAAAGGCTGACCCATCTCTTGCTAAAACCTCCCTTCAGATAGTTGTAGAGAGTGATTAGGTCGTCCTTGTGTCTTCTCTTTCCCAAGCTAAACACTCCCAGCTCCCTCAGCTGCTCCTCTTAAGACTTGTGATCCAGACCCTCCCCTAGCTTCACTGCTCTTTTTCAGAGATTTTCCAGTGCTCCAGCACCTCAATGTCTTTCTTGAAGTGAGAGGCCCAGAACATTTAAAACCTCAGTGAAATTACTTGAACAGTAAGTCAGTGTTTAATTTGATGAAGTGCTTATTTCAACTCAAGTAGGTTCTCAGTCATTCATTGAACTATATGTCATACTAGACATTAATTAGTCTTGTTCAGATGTAAATATCTACAACAGCTTGTTTAACTAGTGACTTACATGTTATAGTTCTAAAGCCCAGTAGAAGGGCTGTTGTCTTTCTCCTCATTTGGTGTCCAGCACTTGCCATGGATACCAAAGATATGGAGGAAGGACTACTGAACTGACACAATCTCACCTTTTATACTGTGCTAGTTTGGAGAGCTGGAGTACATTGCCAATGGTTAAACATTCCCAAAATGCTTTATATTAGTGTCACATGTCTTCTTTTCATCCTGTCTTCCCTCTACCTAGATAATAAGGTATTACAGTGGATCAAGAGACAGTAAGGAATTTTGGTTTATTTCTCAGCTTGGTCTTTGAGTTAATACTGACTAAAGCACCTAGACACTTACTATGCAAGTTCCTCACCTGCGAAACTGAGAAAATTTTCTTCTTTTTAAAATGACTTTAAAATATGCTACAGAGTTATAAATCCAGCAATATTCAGTGTTTTTTAATAAACTTTTATTTGAATTTTTTAAAAAAACCACAGTAATTGATCCCTTAGAAATTTTCCATATCAATGTAAGGAGCTTAAAAAACTTAAGAAAGAAGTCTATCTCCTTGCCATGACAATAAAGCTACTGTAACAAATGTATTTCAACTTTTACTTATCGAAAGAAAGTAGTCAATAAGACTGGAGTAAAGACAATCAGGAATCAAGCCTGTCCTTTTACATTCCCTCTGGAAAGTGTTTCCTTCCTATATTAGGTAATTTTCCTTGTCCATTTCTACTGATCTTTGGGCCACACAACTGAAAGCTCTGCCTCCAGGCTCTGCCTTCAGCTTTTGTCTTCTTATTAAATTGTGACATTTTCTGCTGCTGCTCTTGCCTAATATGCTCTACTTTCTATTCTCAAATACTAAAAAAGTAAATAACAGCTGGTGAAAATTTCCCCCTCACTTCTGTAGAATTTTTTTTTATCCATGAGTTTTCAGACTATTTTATCTTCCCTTGTTTTTATTAGAAGCATTCAGTCCCTGCATCAACTCTCTTGATACTATCTACTTTTCCCAGGATCCAGTTAATGGAATAGTGGATACTAAGATCAAAATTAAACCTCATAATTAAATCTTAATTATTTAGACCATTTAGACCAGTAACAAAGTGTAATTAGTGTTGAGTAACATATGTGATGCAGTAGAAATACCAGAAGACCACAATTATGGACAGACACCATTAAATTTGATTTGTATAAATAGAAAATAGAAAAAGGTATAAGAAATTCTCTTCTATAGCAAGCTCAGTCACTTTAGACATTCATTTTGCATCAAGAGTGCTGATCAAAAAAAGATATGAGGTTACTTATTTATTTAATATTTAAGTGAATTGACTAATATTGAATTAAGGATAATTTCTGAACAGATGCCCACCTAGTCTCTGCAGTCTGAGTAAGAGTTATGATTCATGATAAGACTCCAACAGATTTTCACCGTATTAAATATTTTATAGCTTTGTGGGTTTCTGTTAGAAGTACTGCCAAAGAAGTTAGTGTTTTTTTCTTAATATGGTCAGCAGGTTCAGCTAGAGATCCAGGAGCTGGATAAAGTTTTATGTTTTTCTGCCTGTGTCATGAATCTAGGCAAGTATATGGTTTGTCTACAATAATAATAAATAGAAAAGCATCATTAAAATAACTGTGATGATATATAGAACAGTTTTAATATACATAGGAGTAAATCGCATAAAACTAATCAGTCCTAAGTTAAAATATGTATAATATTTTGCTCTAGGCATTAGAATCCAATAACCCTAAATTTTAGGCTTATTAAGGCTAGATGACCAATCAGTTTTTTCATGTGCCACTAGCTATTGGAAGACTAAATACCCTTCTACCCAAATTTAACATGGAAATGGAGGACAAAATAGACCTACATGGCCCTATTTGGTTATGTCTAAAGAGAAAAATGAAGAGAGAAGAAAATATTGTCTAGGTTAACCTAATATTCACAAAAAATGAAAATATTTATTATAATCAAGCTATAATTGCTTGCTCAATTCTATGATTTATGAAAACTTTGTAAAACTTGATGTGATTTTAATTTTGAAATTATCAAAGAGTTTTATTTTCTAATTTACCTGAAACAGTATAGAAAACTGAATGAAAGACTTTTAAGGTGCCTAATGTTTCTGATAATATTTTATGAATGTTGGTGAAAAATATCATTAGAATATTTTCTATTTTAAATATATTTAAGGAAAATGGTAAATGATAAAACAACGGTAAGCTTTTTATTTCAAAATGTTGAAATGTCAACACTTCAAAACATCTAATTTTTTACCTATGATCTAATATATTAATTTTATACTTGTTTTTTAAATAAATTATTTCCCTCCATAAAGAAAGCTGGATCTGATGACTAATACCCATTTGTGGAATGAATCCTTTTGGGAAATAGTGAACTTTGGATAATAGTGGATAGTAACAAACCCTAACCCACGGTGTCTTTGGTCTTTCAAGATTCACCAATGTTTGTTGCTGTTTATTGTTAAGGTCCACCATATTCACAGGAACATTTCCTTCCTATATCAAATGCTCTGCTATTATTTACGTATGTTTTACTTAATTCTTTTTATTTTCCCTGATAAACACACTCTTGTACCCAATTATCACTTCTTTCTTCCTGAATATCCTTTGAGAAGTCTCTCTTATGGACTCTGCCACCTCATTGACAAACAGTGTTATGTGCTGCCCTTATCTTTCCCTTATAAACTTGATATTCATTTTTCTTCTCTTTCCCGTTCTTCTGCTACAGCATTTCAGGAATTTCTTCCTACAGTGGTGCTTTTGCAACATTTTTGATCTTGAATTTAAGTTCTATATGTTTCTGTAGGAACTGAATATGTACTGCATCTATATTACAATATTTCAAGCTTTCAAATATTTCAAAGGCACTTTAGCTAGAAGAAAATGCTGAAATGCTATTAGTGCAGAGATACCTATGGTAGCATGATAGATAACTCTCCAGAAAATTATTTTCCTTTATTTTTATTTAAACAAATATGCTTCCTCATAGATACCATCTAAGAAGACAGTAAAGAAGTACTGTGATTAAATGTTTCTATTTATCTGTGCTAGAAGCATTAGATGTTTTCTGTATATAATGAAAAGTCCAATTTGGAAATATAGAATTAAAGGACAAAAGACACAGGCAATATGTGTGGATTTCTGGTTTTTTTTTTTCCTGTAATATAACCTGCGTTTCTGTGAATGGAAAAGGAAAAGCCTTTAGCTGGTATATTCTCATAAGAATTGGGTTTTCGAAAATACATGTTACTACATGTAGTGTCTGGTCTACTACAAAAAAAAAAAAAAAAAAAAAAAAAAAAAAAAAAAAAAA
>VXBA01001477.1:195796-216070 GCA_013399895.1 Serilophus lunatus
GCCGGGACCGCACCCACCGTGCCGGCCCGCCGCCGCCCTGGCGCTTAGGGACGACCGTGCCCTCCGCCCTCCCCGGGGCCGTGCGTGCCGCTGGCCCGCAATCCTCGGGGGCGGGTGGGGTGAGGAGCTGCCGCCCTGGACTCGGGGGAGCACCGGGACTGGCGCCGGCCCCGCTCCATCCCGAAACGGCCTCAGGGGAAAGGCGAAACCGCTGCTGGCGGCCCCGTCCCTGTCCCCATCCCAATCTCAGCTTCCCCNACCCCAAGCCCCTTTTGACCACCCCCTACGATCCCAGCCCTTCCCCAAACCAGTACACATTATTAGTAGCATGAAAAGGAAAATAATACAATGATAAACAATTCAGGACCCATTTTTATTTTCTTCTGCGATATCAGCTTTCTAATCCATTTTAACTTTTAAATATATGTGGCTAGTAGACCTTTTTTGGAGCTGTTGCTCATGCTTTCCAACAGTATTTCTGCATTATTGAAAACTTTGTTAGAAATCATCCTGTATTGATAGAAATGCAATTATGATGGAAGATGTTTTTCAACTTCACTATTGTAAACCTAGAATAATGTTTTACTTAATTCTATTAATGTGAATAAATGTGTTGCTACATAAAATAAGGAGTAGCTTCAGGAAAAAATAATTCTTCATCTCAGCTCTTCAAAGAATGATATTTACTACTGCACTTTAATAGTTGTAGCATCTCAACAAGCGAAAGTAGCTCATTTTTTTCCACTTAGCAGAAGGTAAAATGTCTAGATTTCAACCATTTTTTTCTTGTTTCTCTTTTCTACCCACTACCTAATCAGAAAGAAATATTAAATATGTGTTCTTTCCATCATTCCATGCAGCTAACTGTGGAGTTACAGAGCTTTGACGAAGTCAAGAAAAATCTGCTTAACCTTCCTTTGGAAGAGCATCAGTGAGAGTCATGATCAAGTCCACAGGCTGAACAGTTTCTCCAGGCCTTATTTAGGATTCTATTCTCTTTAGTAGTTTAAATAAAAGTACTTCATGCAATGAAAAATCACAATCCATTTGGGAGCATATGGTCTTTCAATAATATGTTAAAGAAATACAACTAAGCTTCATTAACCATGTCAGAGTAAAAATATATGGATGGTCGGTGGTCAACCGGAGAAGTCTGATACATGAAATGGAAGAGCTAGATGGTAAATATGAGTTTGGAGATATGCTCAAAAGGAGCCTATAGCTTGCAGAAAAGGTGATATGACAAGGTAATGAAATTGTGAATTCTCGTAATTTGAAAGTATTTTGTATAAACTGTATGTGTCCTTGTATTTGTTACAGCAGATTCTGCCAAAGGGTTTGATTTTTTTCATCATTCTGGCTTTCTCAGACAAATCTTCTTAGTTAGACTATGTGATTGTATGTTGCTAATTTCATATAAGGAGAGAAACTTGAGATAATTTGTGGGATTGTTCCTCAAGTAGGTAAAATTAAAAGCAACTGAATAAATAATCTATACTAGTATGTTCAGGAATTAGAGAGATGCCTTGTTTATATGTAGAAGATGTTTCATCTTTTATCTTTATGATTTTGTTTTGTCCTTGCAAGTGGTATTGACAAGGGCTGTTGTTATGTGACAAGGGTATTATAATAATAACTTCTTTTTACTGCCAAAGTTATAAAAGCAGTAAGATAGACTTATAAAAATAATTTTTCACTCCAATTAAAATAGGCTGCTGGGATATTGCTTACTCCATTTTCTAGACCTGTTCCCAAGAAAAAAGTTTTCCAAATAAATATATATGGACCACAGTATCTCAAAAGACAAGAAAAAATTGAATCAATGCTGTCAAAAATAAAATTTATAAAAACCTAACTATTTATTATTTATTCTCTATTCCTAAAAAAACCCACCACACTATCTGGTATATGAAACTAATGTTATCAGGCAAACCAAGAGAAAATGTGATGAGACAGTGTAGCCAGGCACTAAAAATGAGATTTTGTTGCATAGTATTCATGATCAGTTTGGGCAGCCAAGTCCCAACTGGATTTCAGTGGTTACTTCATTCCCTGTTTTATGCTATAGTCATTTGATCTGAATTGCCTAACATTTGCAAGGCTTTTTCCTGTTCAGTCGAAAAGCTGTCTAAACTTGAGACCCATCAGGATTTACAAGCAAGTTGTATTAGCACACACATTTCAGAAGATGACAGGTCTGGTCTGAAAGCAAAAGCATTCATAACTTTTTCATTTTACAATATGAATATATGGGAGAGAGTTCCTCATTACTTTGAGTAGTTAGAGAGCTCACTTAAGAAATGAGAAAACATCCCTAGTTTCTGACAGACACAAAACCTTTCTGAACTTCTGCCAATTCTAGCCTGAAACATAGAGAAGACAGAAACAATTGTCTATCAGATGTGAACCTGTCAACTAAGACCTCGATGTCATGGTTTAGGCTCCTTTGTCTATCGTAGTTTATTAATTCCATAATCACTCCTTTGCATAATCACCTTAGTGATTAATTAAAAGAATATTATCAAGGGTGCAGGAGGAGACTGCAAACTTCTACTGCCTTAGATGATGCTTGCCTACAAAGAAATGTTGTAGTAGATCCGGCGATCTTAGTAAAAACTCGAGCCACAGGGTTTCGTCCAGGAAGCCATTTAATGAGAGAACTCACAGCTTTTTATACTTTTTAGAAACCTGCACGTTAACATTTCATTGGCAGAGACACTTGTTGTTAACCATTTCTTTGGTCAAAGTCCAGCATTACACAATCTTCTTTTGCTTTGAGAACTTTCACTATGTTTTAGAAATATTTGAGATTAGTTCGTGTTCAAAACATGTTTTTCCAAGAGACACCTGCTTGGAAAAACATGTTTTTGTGATACTGCATGTTATGGGAAAGAAATTTGGTTTTGCTCAACAAACTCCAAGACTACCGTGTTGCGGCCTCAAACTGCTGCAGAGACCATAGCTATGCATTGAGAAAGTTTCACCATTGTTTTGGTATAGCCACATTCTTAAATGATTTTCAATTAGCAGATGTTCTTTGTTTAGCTTGCCTGCTCGAGCTTCTGTGAGAAACAGAAACCTCTCAGGCTAACTTTGGATTTTGCTAGACACAGAGGGATTTATGCTAACTTTGAAACTCTCAAAATTTAAGCCCAAAAGCCTAGCTTTCAAAAATATACCACCAAAAAGAAATGCTGTTATGTTGCAGGGATCTTTTTCTCCCATGTCCACTTCTGAAGACTTGGCTCCACAGGCTTGTTCCAGCAGCAGAAATGAGAGCACTGTCATCTCAGATTCTTCCTGGGACTTGTTCCATGTGCTCCTCCAAGCAGTGAACTCTCTGACCTTCAGCCAAAGCCAGAGTTGGAATTTGTTCAGTGTTGATTCAATGGAATTTTCAGTGCTGATATTACATTTATATCCCTGTGTTCTTTCACTGACAGTAGAAGTCATGAGAATAAGCAAATTAAGTATCACTAGCTAAATATCTGGTGTGCTCAACAGAATCTTTTAATCAACTTATTTCTTTGATTGCTACAAACTATATTGCTAGGTGAGGCAGTTCTTGTGGTAAGTAGTAAGAAAGATAAATGTTAACAATTGTTAAAATATCTCTGTATGGTGAAAGAACATTGCTGAAGTCGGGGTACTTCAGTTTTCATTTTAAATTACTTTCATTTACTCAAAATCTCCTTTTCCAGTTGAAATTCTTGTCCATATTTGTATTTAGAGTGTAAACTACTGCAAGAAGTTGTTAAAAAATAAACTGCCTGGATTTGTATTGTCTTGTATTAGTATGAGCAAAATTTCTTCTTCTTTTATGTAAAACATTTTGTCTTTTAAATTTTGATGTTCCCTCATCAATAGAAAGAACTAACTTTGTTCTCTCATCCTACCACAAAACAGGCTCCCCAGGGAAGTGGTCACAGTACCAAGTCTGACAGAGCTCAAGAAGCATTCGAATGATACTCTCAGGCACACGATGTGACTTTTGCTGATGATCTTGTGCAGGGCTAAGGCTTGGACTCAATTATCCTGTGAGCCCCTTCTAACTCAGCATATTCTGTGATTCTCTGAAAATTCCAGGACTTTTTTTTAAGTGTATACTAATTATACGGTGCAATCTGTTATGAGGAGATAAAAACGCAAAGCAAAGGGAAAATGAGTGAGTCTTTAATTTGACTTGAGAGACTGAAAAAGTGGTGACATTCCTGTCAGATTTGTGAAGGGAATTCTTTACTGAAAGTGATAACTGACTGAATTAATAGCCATCCAGTATCGCCTGTTTAGACAACAGGAAGGAAAAGAAGTGGATTAGCATAAGATGATTCATCATGAATAATTTAACTGGCACATGAGAGGAAACATAGATTCACGGTCCAGTCCTATATTGCTTGATCATTCAAATTTTTTCCTGATTTATTCCTAAGGATTGCAGAGATGAAGTTTCTGCATTTTTTCTTCCTTTCTTTTTTTTTGGGGGGGAGGACTTCTACTTCTTTTAGACTGCTGAAGATTCGTCCTTGTGGTTACCACTTTTTTTTTTTTTTTTTTTTTATTTTCATTTTAGATGCAGGTTATCATTTTCTTTTTTCAAGATTTAATTTAAACTGAAACATGGAATGCTTCACAATTTCTTCTGTATTTCTGGGAATACTGTTGACAAAAATATTCATTCAATTATCATTCAGTGTCAGAATACAATTTTTTATTTAATTCCCTGTCTGTTTCACCTAAATATACTGGGGATGGAGTAATCAGTTGGTCCTCAAGTCACCTTGTTGTGCTAATATGTTGGCAGAGAAACAGGAATGAACAACAGTAAGAATCGTTATCTAGCTCTGTGTTTTAAAATGTATGCTAAGAAGCTGGTGCAGCTTGTGGATTAATTTTCTGCGGTAGTTGCTCTAAGGAAGTAAAGACTTAGTGAATTATAGAAGCTAAAATCGTGCTTCAAAAGAAAATAAAACCAAACTTTGGTCAACTTTTTTCCACTTAATTAATTTGAGTTTCTGCAATTTTAAAGGTATATTGGGGGAAAATAGCTTAATTTCCAAGAGGTAAACTAAAGGCAGATAATGACAGTAGATTATAAAATGTAATACAACATAGTTGTTTTAAAAATAAACAGTTTTCAGCAAAGAGACCGTATAGCACATATGCAATGCCAAAACATGTAGCAACACCTCATGGAGGCACCGTGTACGTTGTATAATATAATAAAAGTTTCCATTGAAGGAAACCGGACATTTGGAATTCTAAATGCACGTATAAAGTGGATACCTTATTTACACACCACAGTATATCCCCACCACACCCAAACATACATGTCTCTTCAAGACCGCCCTTTGCTCTGGAATCACACATGTCCATTAATCTCCTTGATAGTGTTTCTCCTCTTCTTCAGGGCAGCTCCTTCTTTCAAGCTTCAACTCCAACTCTTTGAATCTTTCTTTTCTCTGAATGCTACTCAAGACTTCCTTCTTCCTCAGTTGAAATTGGCTATTTATCTATTCCACTCACCCTCTAAATCATCTGATATATATCCCCAAGGTTGGACCTCATTGTTTCCAATTTCAACTGTTCAGTCACACTAACTCTTTTCACCTCATCTGCACTGCTGATTCTTTATCACTGACACCAGTGGCCAAAATGGAGCTTTGTTGCTAACAGGCAAGAACCACAGAGAAACAGCTCCCTCAAATGGTGCTATAAACCTAAAAGAGACAAACTCACATGCTCAGACACACATACTTACCCTTCTGTTTGCAAACATGAGGACTAGAAATACAGTATCATTATTCAAAGTCTAATATTTTGCATGGATATGGAGTTAGATTAACAATTCATGTCTATAATAAAAGGCAGCTCTCATAGTGCGTGTTCTTTCCAAGTGAGGAAACTGCCACAGATGCCGTGTTTTTATCAGACATGTTCATATTGAGCCATGGGAGACCACAAGGGACACAAAATGTATATTTGATTAAAAACATGCATGAACTTCTAAGATTCTGGAGGGAAAATCATTTCCCTGAAGAAAAGACCTGCAATGCTGCTAATTTTAAGTATCATATGGTGGTCAGAAGAACAGTTTTCAGCAAAGAGACCATACAGCACACATACAATGCCAAAACATCTAACAATATCCCATGGAGGCACTATGTAAGTTGCATAATATAATAAATAATATAATAAAATGCTTTGGAGCTGCTTAGGTACACCATTTAGCTACCTCCTTATTTTAATCAGCTAGTTACTAGATTTCTTTTTTAAAGGGCTCTTTAAAGAAACCTCTTTATAGGGTTAAAATGGATTAAATCCTAACAGTGAAGACAATTCTGCCTCTTGCAAAATTCACTTCTTGGAGGGAACTGTTTAAAGCTGTATGAGAAAAACTGTACATGAGAAAAACATGTATGTATGCGTTTCTACTTTATATCACATTGAAATGTATTTTGCTATCTATGTGGCTTACATGATAAAAGGATCAAGAGATTTTGCTTTAAAGGCTTAACAAAGTTTATTTTCAAGGCTAAACATTGCATGTTTCATGACTTCTTGCTCTATTATTTCGTAATTTCTTAGATGAAAGTGAAGCTGTTAGGCCAATAAATGTGGAAAGACTGGATAGATATTGTGCTTCTTGCTTTGTTCTTTTTTTCATTGTCAGTAGTAGAAAATAGCTAATAGCCTTGAACTTTTCAACCTCTGAAGGATGAAACTATGCCTCCTGTAAGTCTTCAGCATCTGAGTCATTCTTCTTTTCTTTTCTACCAAGGGCAGTCATTACAGCTCCTCCCCATCTCTTTCTCTCTTTGCTACATCTTTGTTAAACTGTCAAGGATGTTTGAAAGCAATATAGTTCTCTTTTTTTCTAGCTTCAAAGTTTGCTAGTAGATTGATAACAGACTTCTTATTGATCTCTTCTGCACCAACACGATTCTTGCTTCTTTGTAAATACAACACAAGAGAATACAGTACAGTGACAGACAGTTAACCAATATATATTTCTTTCATCCTTGTAGTCAGGATTGGGGAACAAAAGTTCACTTTTAAATTCAAACTTTTTAAGCCAAACTTTTTAAGCAGAAGCACAACATCTTCAACTTTTCCTAAAGTCAAGCACATAAAACTTTTTTATATATATCTTTTTTATATTTCTGAGAGTTAGGATATCTGTAATTTCTATTTCCCTTCAGTTCTTCATGCTGTCCTAGGGGCCTAATGAAAAGTAACGGATTTTCATGGGTTTGAGCTAAGTTTGAGGCATCAAAAGAGGAGTGGCCAGCAAGTGATTCTAACCCTCTACTCTTCCGCTGTGGGACATCACATGAAGTACTGTGTTCCGGTCTGGGGTCCCCAACAGAAGAAAGATGTGGATCTATTAGGGAAGGTCCAGAGGAGAGTGCAAAGATGTTCAGAAGGCTAGATCACCTCTCCTATGAAGACATGGAGTTGTTCAGACTAGCAAAGAGAAGGCTTCATGGAGATGTCTCAGCCATCCAGTATCTCAAGGAGACTTCAAAAAAGAAGGAAGAGGAACTTTTTGTATGGTCAGATAGTGACCACACCAAGGGGAATAGTTTTAAACTGAAAGAGGGGAGGTTTATATTAGAAGTTACAAAGTAATTCTTTACACAGAGGTTGGTGAAGGTTGGAACAGGTTGCTGCTATGGTTATAAGGATGTGTTTAAAACTTTTCCCTTATACCTGGTAAACGGGAAGGTGTGGGGTAATGGAGGCTGCCCACTCCCTCCAGCCCCAGGACCGCCATTGCCCCATCTGCCACCTGGGGTTGTGCAGGGGGACTCCCTGGTGTCTCATGATGCCACTGGCTGTGATGGTGGGTCCCCACCAGAACATGCAGGGCTGGCAGGGCTAGTGGTGTCCCGGGGTGGGGAGCACCGCCAGGAGCACAGTGGCTGCTTCCAGCTGCCCAGCCATGGCACTGCCATGGGTGCCAGGCACGGGGTGACACTCATTGCCTCAGGCTGCCAGCAGGGCATCTGTGATGCCCTTGGATATCTGATGCCATGGCACAAATGGGACAGGCACCTTCCTGGCCTATGTGAGTGAGCCACATGACTAGAGCGAGGGCAAGTGGCTTTCCTATGTGTGGGAACTGAGAGGAGGTGGGGCAGAGCTGGATTCGACGGGGGCTTATCGGCAGCCACCCAGTAAAATGGTGTGATGAAGTAAAACCACGACCCATGGGGCAGAACAGATGGCAGTTCAGAGAGCTATGCAAGCATGGTTGCAAAGAATTCTGGGGGAAACAGCTGCAGGCATTGCACATGTGGCATTTTTACGACTCACCGAAGACACAGAAAGGACCTCCCTGCACCCACCTTCCAAAAAAGAAGGCATCTGGAATGCATTGCTGCACTTCAGAACTGGGATCCTCCATCTTTAAAAGAGCACATCTTTCTGACAGGTTTCTTATTCAGTTACTTCCATTGACCAGCAAAATTTACTCTTGACTGTGAGAAAAGTCTATATATTCTGTAACCAGATTCTAATTGTTAAGTGTTACATAATTTTTAGAGCGTTTAATTTCACACTCACCGCATTTGCAAAGTGATCTTGTTCTCTTCCTGTCTAACCTTGATCGAATGACAGCATGGTTCATATGCACTGTTCTCCTGTTTTAAGTTTGCAAAAATCATAATTTTTACAAATACAAGCTTGAATGGCTCTTAATTTTTACACTTTTGAAATGTCACAATTAGTAGTAAGAACTATTGTTTCCAAAAAGATTTTTTTCTTAATAGATAACAAAATAGTTGACACATTTTGTTTCCTGTCTGGGCAGAGGAAGGCGCCATCTGTCTGATGGACATCAGCCATTCTGAAATTACTCACTGAGAGTTAATAAACTTCTAGAGTAATGTTGTGAACTACTGTCCCAGTCAGCTTATTAAATCATTAAACTCTTGGGAGAAAAAGGTAGTAGGTTTTAACCTAAACATAATCCAGGTGGAATTCTCTGCAAAGAAAAACATCAAATTATGAAATTCAAGTGCCTAGAAGGTCTTGCCTGGGTCTCAGATTTTGACACACATGCTGTAAAGTAGTGTAGATAAAGTTGCATGATCGATGTGGATTTATACTCCACTCTCAAGTATTGCAAAAATTATAAAAAAGCAGAAGATATTATAAAAAAGCATTTCCATTGAAGCCTGAGGTCATATAAACAGACATGATAATGAAATCACAGCCATGGGAAATACCTCTAAGCATTACAATGACAACATATAACAATATTATGATATCAAGTGTGACATCAACTTCACAAATAAGTGTTCAATCGCAATGCTATAGTAAGGTATTAATTTGTACAATTACTATATTCATACTTCACTTTTTGTCATTTTTAGGGGAATATTTTGGTAAACAATAAAATACACAAGGAAATGGGTTTGAATTTGGAGGGGATATTTTTCAAATATTGAATGTAGCCTCAACTAGTATTAATTTTGAAGTTACTCTAAAATAAAAGTTTCTTTTGCTATACATTGTGACAAAGGATATCTTATAAAACAAATTGATTCACTGTTATTCACTATTATTTAATTACTATATTTTATTTATTTATATTTGTTTTATTTTAATTTTAATACCTCTTATTTTATTATTTTTTAATTTTTATTGAATATAGTGTTTATTACATAGTGTCATTCTAAAGCTCCTTTCTTTTTGGCATTTCCTTTTTGAAGTAAAATATTTCTGTTTTCAGATAATATGCTGTAACATTTTCTGGAGGTGCCAGTTTCTTTCCCATTGAGAGAGACCTGGAAAATCAGGTTTGTGTTCCGGCTCAACAGCTAATATCTCATGCAAATCCTAACCTTCCTGCTTTAGGCTACTTTCTATAGGGGTACTCTACTTTGTCCATATACAAATGGTTGTGCCAACTGATCAATGCTCTTTACAAGTAATTTAGGATCTTCAGCTGTTGAAAGCTCAGCCTTTAGTACAAAAGAGATTCAAGCAGGGACTGACAGTTTTAAAGCATTTTAAAGAGGTAGTTTTTATTGTTTTTAGAAATCAAATTTCATCTCTTCATGTCAAAAGAAACTAATGCTTCTTTCTTAATATGAGCTGAAGCAAGTTCTTGTCAAAGCATGAATTAGGAAAAAATAATTTTATTTCCTTACTGTGTCTGAATTGGTTCCATATGGAAAAGGTGGATAGGTTATTATTTCATAGCAGATTTTTCCATATCCAGGGTGCTTATATGAAATTATATTATCTTTCTTCTCTGTTTTCCCTTTTAAATAGCAAGAACTTCTGGCTAGCTATAGAAGACCTTGAATACTTGATGAACATTTACAAACAGACCTGTCTGGAACTGTTTTAGAAAGGTCCCAGAAAACAGCAGTCCTAGGTATGCTCAAACTCACATTTTTCACTATGATTGCATGACAAATGATTCAGTACTAAGGGGCTGGTCGAGATCATAAAACATCAAAAAGGTAGAAAGCGCTGAGATGGACGTATATGAATTATACTGATTCATGAATGCTAAGTTGCCCTTGGGCACTGCTACCTCATGCAGCCAGCACTTATGCAGCTAATTAACTTTATGAAGGTAATTATTTTCACAAGGATGAACTGTTCTTGAACAATTCCTCCAACACTAGATATACAAGACTTTTCTTCAGACCTTGACATAAAGGTCCTCATTTGTAATTACTCATATCTTCAATAAGTAAATATTTATAGAGTTGCAATATAAAACATATAGTTATTTTTTTTTAACTGGGAGTGAGGTAAGAATATTCTCATTCTATTCTGAAATATCTTAACATTTAAATTAAAAATTTCAAAGTATTTCACAGATTAAAGGACTTGACAAGAATAATATATTCAGTGTATATAATAATAGAAATAGCAGTAATAATAATTATATAACATATTGGGTCAGATCTCAAACTGATCTACCTCAATAGCTTATCCTGAGAAACCAACACCAAGTTGGTGAAGAGTTGAGAAATAAAGATCAAAAAAATTCGCATCCTTTTCTATCTAAGAAATTGAGACAATCTCAGCAGCAATTCAGTGCCCTAATCAACAGATTGAGGAGACATATTCCTGTCTCCTCTTTTTATTCCTTTACCATCTTATATATGTCTTGTCCTTTATTCTTTCGAAGAATTTACGATTATTTACACATAATTGAACAGTTTTATCATGAGGAAGAAAAAATATTGTGCCAAAGTTATTGTCTGGCGAGGGCACTTTATGGCACACATGTGAGGGAATCGCTTTGGGTGCAGAGGAAACCGGAGTCAGTCTTCTTGATATTCCTCTTGCACTAGTGAGTGATCTAGGCAATGAGTGCGTATTGAAAAAGAAAATTCTTGTACGCAAAAGGTAAGAAATCTCTGGGATGTTTGCTACATGGCTATTGTAAGGAAATTTATCCGACAAATCCATGGAAGGATTTGACGATTTCTTGCTGTGGGATCAGTTATGTGCTGAGCAGTGTATTATTCTCCAATCTGAGTCACTTTTCTTTGTAAATAGTTTTTAGCAAAGCTAAATATGACAAGCTGGTGTGCCCCTAGTGTTTAGTCATTGCCTTAGGTAACAGGAAAATTAACCATGTTTCCCATTTTATATCTTTAAACACTGACCATCAAAATCTGATCTCAGTCATTTTTAAACAGTTAAGTCCTCTAAGAACATGAACATACATGTCTCCAGATGAAACTTTGAGGCAGATGCCAAATGGAGGGGTAGATACCTCCTCAGCAAGTTCACTGATGACAAAAAGCTGGGAGGAGTCGCTGATACCTCAGTGGCCTGTGCAGCCCTCTAAGAGGACCTCAAGAGGTAAGAGAGACAGGAAGAGAAGAACCTTTTGAAATTCAACAAAGGAAAATGACGGTCCTGCACCTGGGAAAGAACAACCTCACGCACCAGCGCAGGCTGGGCACTGACCTCCTGGGAAGCAGTTCTGCAGAGAAGAGCCTTCCTTGTGGCCAGGAAGGCCAGTGGTATCCTGAGGTGCGTTAGAAAAAGACTTGCCAGCAGGACAAGGAAGGTGATCCTGCCCCTCTCCTCAGCTCTAATGAAGGCTCACCTGGAGTGTTGTGTCCAGTTCTGGGCTGCTCAGTGCAGGAGAGACAAGAAGATCCTGGAGTCTGTCCAACAGAGGGTGGCAAATATGATTAGGGGATGGGGGCATCTCTTGTACGAAGAAAGGCTAAGGGAGCTGGGCCTATTTAGCCTAGAGAAGACTGAGAAGAGACCTTATCAACATACATAAGTATTAAGGATGAGTGTCAAGAGGATGGAGCCAGGCTCTTCTTGGTGGTGTTAAGTAATAGGGTGAGAGTCAATAGGCAGAAAGTGGAAAACAAGAACTTCCACCACAACATGAGGAAGAACTTCTTTACTGTAAGGATGAAAGAGTATGGAACAGGTTCCCCAGAGAAGTCATGGAGTCTCCTTCCATGGTGATATTCAAAATCTGCCTGGATGTTATCATGGTTTAACCCCAGCCAGCAGCCAAGCTCTACACAGCCACTTGCTCACTTCCCCACCAGTGAGACTGGGGAGAGAATCAGAAGGATAAAAGTAAGAAAACTCATGGATTGAGAGAAAGACAGTTTAATAGGGAAAGGGAAAGCAAAAGCCACACACACAGGCAAAGTAAACCAAGGAATTCACTCACTGTTTCCTGTGGGCAGGCAGGTGTTCAGCCATCCCCAGGAGAGCAGGATCCCGCCACATGTAAATGTTACTGGAGAATTAAAACAACATCACTCCAAGCGTCCCCCACTTCCTTCTTCCCCTCACTTCATACACTGAGCATGATGTCATATGGTATGGAATATCCCTTTGGTCAGTTGGGGTCGCCTGTCCAGCCATGTCTCCTCCCAACTTCCCATGTATCCCCAGTCTCCTCACCAGTGTGGCAGTGTGAAAAGCAGAAAAGGCCCTGAATCTGTGTAAGCACTGCTCAGAATTACCTAAAATTTTCCTGTATTTCCAATCCTGAGTTCAGCACAAATCCAAAGGATAGCCTTATTCTAGGCACTGCAAAGAAAACTAGCTCTACCTCAGCCCAAATCAGCACATTATAATCCTGAGTAACATTCTCTAGAGGACACCTCTTGTGTAAAGAGGTTGAACTAGATGACCTCCAGTGGTCTCTTACAACTTTTATCTACTCTGTGTATTTTATGACAGTGAGCCAGGCAATGGCTTAGATTGCAGGCCAATCACTCATTAGAGATCTACCGTCATTGTATCTACTGAACACAATGTAAATCGGAATGATGGGATCAGCCTGCCCAAATACATATCATAAAAACATTCCTGTCATCACTGAGGCAGGAAACAAGAGTTCATGAAAGGACTCTTCATAGAAAATGTGGACATAGAAAACTGATAACCTACTAGGAGCAGTCATCACACCAGTTTTGAGAAGGCAGATTTATTGGCATCTCACAGCATTCATCTTGCCTCTTCTTTAATTGAAAAATTCATTAATCTTCCCGTATTAGAAATTAATTTCCAGAATCTCCTTGAAATCTACTCTCTTCTTCTCATTGATTATTAATTAATTTGTGAAACTTTAAGCAAGTGAGAATAGTTTTTCTGCACAATGTCAATAGTCACCAGAAAGATCTAACCTAGCCTCAGTTGTATTTTTTTTACAGACTGAACTTCTTGGAACATTGCTGTATGGTGATTAATGAATTTACTTAAGCAGCTATAGTTAGAAGCAATCAGTCCTGGGGCTTAATACTGCATGTAAGAAAACTTGAAAAATTTGAATTTTTTCTATATAAGAAATGAAAAATTTATTTTTTTTGTAAATGTAAAAAACTTTATAAGTCAAGAGAAAACTGTAAGCTCATCTAGTCACTTTGGCTAAGAGAGAGAATGGTTATGATCTGCAGTGTACTGTAGAAGCATTCTTATAAAGCTAACTACTACTAAAGATTATTTTAGTAATAAGGAAGGGCAATATTTTCTATATCCTGTCTTCAGAACACTGGTCCTGGAGGCAGGACTAGAAATGCGCTAAGAAACATCACTAAAGAGAGGATGAACGGAACAAACTGTATAGCTATTTCAGCAGGGTTATACTTTTTAAGTTATGGTACTCTTCACCAGCAATGCCTACTTGGAAATCTGCCTTAAACCCAAGTGTACTGGTTTATATCTCAGTCACAGGAGCCAAAATTATTCCAGCAAAATTTAACCAGCAGCAGAATGAAAAGATAAAATTGGCAAGCAAGCAACCTCTATATTTATGTTCAGTGAACCACTGTTCTGTTTGAAAAGGTTGTAGAAGTGCTTGGTCTTCACTCTAAGTTAATAAATTTCTCTGTTAACCAGCTATAGAGTATTCTGGCTCTTGTTTGTAAGACCCTAGCCCCAGAACTCCCAGTTCAACTGGGAGTACTACTCATAAGAATATAAAATGCTCCAAAAAAATTCACCCACTGAATATATTTCAAGATACTTCATTTTTTTTAATATGTTGAGGTAGCGCAAAGAAGAATAAGCTACACACTTTTTCTCAGGAGATACTTTTGCTGATAGTTTTCAACATGGGAGAAAATAAAAGATCTTGGCAACAATTCAAAAGTGTAACTTAGCACACACTAACCCACACAATTTAATAAAATACAATCCACTCAGTTTTAAGTTATCCAAAACATTAAGAAAAGAGTAGAGAAAGACATTAAGAAAAGAAACAGGATTGAAGGAAGGGGGAGAGAAGAGATTAAGGTAAGATCCTAGTTACCACCAGAGGGTCCTAGGGAAGTCCAGTTTCACATGATAGAGGTAGATGCCGAGGGAGAAAGAGAGAGCAAAAATGATGGCGACATGTGTGGGTTTTATGTGCTCTGGCAACTGTTACCACTGCTCCTAGGTGAGACTTCCAGCTCACTGGCCACTCTGTGGCTCTAGGCCAGAGTGACGGGTGGAGTAGTCCATCAGAAGCCGGGTTACGGTACCAGGAGGCATGGTGTGGGCATGTTCCCAGGACTGCCTTTCACTGACAGGGTTCCAAGGTCACCCAGTAAGGCTGACATGAGGTCTCTTAGCCTTTCCTACACACACTTGAGTTGGTTCTGACTCAATAATACAACCCAAAGCCTCACATTCTTGAACAGCAGATCCACTGAAATCCCACGTGATTTTACAGTGTTTAAAGCCAAGTCATGAAAGATCCAACTGTGCAGCACACAGAGTTAGAAAGATGAATCTATTTTCACATTTCTGTTTGAGTAAATGCAATCTTTAATAAAGATTTCTCTGTGTACATTAAAAAACACAAGACAAAGAATTGTCCATGCTTACCAAGAAAGTGCCAAGAACAGCCAGCTAATGAGGATATATTTTTTGTGAAATGATGAAGAGATGCCCCATCAGTATATCTCTTTTTTTTCCCTTCATCTCCTTCAGGTACATAGCACCAGATAAAAAAATAGCATGAGGAAATTCTTTTCTGAGGTTTTGGAGAGTCTTACGTCTGAATTTAAGTAGTATGATTAAGCACTGCTTATCCATTTTTTATGAAACTGCCTGAGGTTTCCCAGCTCCAATTAGAATTTGTCTGTGTGTCTTGCATTAGTGAAGTGATCTTGTTTATATATAAGCCTGAGAGTGCTCAAGTGAGCCCCAAAATTATTCTGTGTTCAGCCTTGTGAATGCTAGACACTTTGTGCAAGCCATGAAATGATTATTAATTGAGAGGATGAAAGATGGAGAATCACTGTAAAACATTTCTTACAGAGTCTAGATAATAGTTTCCAATTTATTTTTAATTTAAATGTTAAAAAAGTTTATCTTTGTTCCTTGTCTGATATTTCTCTGTATTTTGTATGCTCTAGTCATAGTACTGACATTGTCTTCACAATGCATACACGAAGTCTAATTGACTGTAAGAAGGAAAATGAAGGGAAATAGAGGAAAAAAGGAAAAGAAGAAAGTCATTCATTCAGTGGAGACAGTATTAAAGTCCTTCTCTTTTACGATGTTTGCAAGAGAAGTGAACTTCCAGTCTTTCTGACTGTAGAATGACACTTTGGAGTATCTTGAGCAACACAGATTAAAGGAAGACACCTTTAGTACTTTGATTTACTCAGGGTTATCACTAGTTGAAAATGCTGAAGGGTCATAGAGCTCCATTTTCATGTGCATTGACACAAGAAGGGTACATTTTGGAAAGTAGTTCTTGTCTATGCTTGAAGACTGATTAATTTTGCAGGGTAGAGAGCAGAAATCTCTCTTCCAAAATGTCAGCACTGTCAACAGTATCCTATTGGTACATTTTCCTCTCTGTCTCTAGTGATGATATCTTATGTTTGCATTACCCCATCCTAAAATGTAATTAACAAGAAATTTATTTTGGCAATAGTCCTTTGTATATTAAGAATGCAGATGCCCAGTGATAGCAAACAAATTGTAATGTCCTGTACATAGTAGTAGCTTTAATAGAAATAAAATATTGTGTCTCATCATTTATTTTTTTACAGAAGGAATCTCATGTCTTCTAAAAAAGTCAAAAATTGGGCTGAACTGTGACATATAATGCTACATAAATGATGATCCAATTAAATTTTATTTGAAGATGAGGAAATCTTTTGCTATAACAACATATTTCTGTCTACCCTTTCTGGGTAAAAGTTCATACATGACAGTTTACAAAATGCTTTCTCTTGTGGTCTTCCCTCAATTGAAAGCTAGGCTGACATTATCACCAACAGTTAGTTCCCTGAAGAAATGAGTGTGTAGGCAAGGTGGTAAATCAGTCCAAGTTTTCACAGTTTTACCTCTCTACATAATTCAAGAGGATTTAAAATTGGCTTAGGTCTTACAGCCATAGATATTGCAGGACAGGGAGGAAATGTTCAGAAGTGCCTCAGAGAATTATCCTTACTTGTAACAGAACATAGAAGCCTTCATCGAAGTGAGGTGGATTTCTGATGGCTAAATCCAAGGATACTACCCTAATACTTCTCTGCTCAGCAAAGTGTTGTTTTCCTTTTTCTGCCTTAGCTCAGAAATTAGACTGTTCATGCAGGACACAGTAGATCCCAGCTGCAAAGGCCTCTACCTGATGAGAATTTGTCGAGGACTTTAGGTCCCCAAAGGAGTTTACTGCTCCTGACCAGTCACTCCTGGGACCCTCAACACCCTACCATGTGCCCAGAGGTCAAAGTCAGCCTGGGGCTATCAGTGATGTAGGTATGCAGTAACACTCCAGAATCAGGCCACATACTGCTTGTGCAGTTTACATATATTTAAAGCTCCAAGAGATTTCACCCACACAAACTCTTGAAAAGCGTGTGGTTGTTTGATACGTTGAATCATACAAAGAGGGCACATAACAAGCATTCTCCCAGGAGAACTTCTTTTAATTTAGTGAGAAAATAAGCATTTTGTCAAAAGTTTCAAGGGCCATTTCATACAACCAAGGCAAAAGCATTACATTAATACCCAGAAAACAAAGACACAGTCCACAGAAACACCCAGTCCAAAGCAATCAGTAATCCAGTTTAATAGAATTGACTATGTTACCCAAAAGAGTAAAGAAACAGAAAATAAAGGAAAGAGAGATTAAAACAGTAAAGAAAGAAGATATTAGAATAAGACACAACTACCACCAAAGAATCCCATGACAATCACATCACAACAGGTTCCCAAGAGAAAGGTCTAGAGGGAGTCTATCTATGCTGTATTTATGGGGTTTGGCTACCGCTGTCACCCATCTCAGGTGGGACATTCAGGTCACCAACTACTCAGTGCCCTATAGACGAGAGTGAGATGTGGTATAGCCAGTCAGAAGCTCCAGAGGGTGCGGTGTGGGTGGGCTGCAAGTCAGGCTTTCCTTGGTTGACAGGCCAGCCAATGGCTCCCGGTCCATGTGCGCTCTGTAGACTCAGCCATGTTGACTGCAGACCATGTACCTGCAGACCCAGTTCTGACCCTTTCCTCACACATACACACTTAGACAAGATGATTGATCTGACACAATAAACAACCTAGTGAGATGTGAATCCAGTCTCTCACATATGCCTGGCTCCAGCTCCATGAACAAGAGTCTGTAAGTAGCTCTTCTCTTGCAGAGATCCTGGGAGATGCTCTGCCCTGCCTCCAACCCTCCTTCTAGGACAGATCGTGGACCCACATTGCAGGATGATCTCCAGCCTGGTCAGAAGCATCTTCTTTGCTCCTAACTGAATCTCAGTCCTGTCTGCTGTGTTCAGACCCTGTGGAACTACACACATTTCTGAGGGCATGGCCAGCTCTGGAATTGTTCTAAGACCCTTGTGAGCAGCCTGACTTCATTGTGCTTGACAAGGATGAAACCTAAATTATGCTATAGCTTGTTCCCCAGGTGCCATATTCTGAGTTTCTTTGTATGGGTTTATGAATCTGCAACCCCATATACCAGAGTTGTACCTCTGTGCAAAATGTGCTTTAGTTTCATCAGACCAAAGTACCTACTGGTGAGGAGATAGCGCTAGTCTTTGCTCTGAAGATCTTTTTTGTGTTTTACAAGCAATAATCATGAATAAAATGGATCAGCTGTCTTTTATGTATTGCTTGATATTGGCAGCTCCCTCTACTTCAAGGAGAATGTTTAATGAACTATAAAGTCATGTTCTCCTTTTCTTATTTTCCTTGCCCTTTTCTTTTTCTCTACCCCAGATAATCATTCCTATATAGAATCAACAAGAGGAGAGACACTCCCTGCTGCTGCAAATAAACTATTCTGTTGATTATTGCATTTGCCAGGGAGATAAGAGATGAGAGTTTGTATTCCCTGAGACAGAAACTGGCACTGACCCTAGGTCTCTCCTGTTCTGGGGAAATGAGTTAGCCATTGAGGTATTTTATAAAAAGGAGAAAGCAGATGCAGCATCATCACTGACAATGCTTGAAAGAAGGTCATCTTGCTTTGTTTCTGTGAAGCAATTGGTATTAGAACAAAGAAAGACTGTCTGTGAATTTATTTCTTGCAGCTGATTGAATCTGGAGCCTATGAATATACAATCTCTGACTGAAGATTTTCCTTTGATTGGGACATGAGTATACATGCTTTAATATTAGACCATAGTAACAAATAAGGTGTAGAGTTTAAACTGAAATCTTTTGCCTCAGCCATAACACTTTCAGAGTCTCTAACCTTCTGCCATCGAGTTTTTTAATAAGTAAGTGAAGTTGTGCGGCATGGCTGGCAAGGCACAGGCTAAATCTGTATTAACAGTTAAAAAAGTCAGGGACTATTCTCTGGTCCTGAGGGTAACGGGAAGGGCGAGGCTCATGTTCATATATTTTTTCCTCTCTTATCGGAATTGGTTGAGCTTGTTCATACTTCCTTGCTAACATAGTTCTTGGTTTGTGAATTATCATTTGAGTTGTGCCTGGGCTTTGGCTGGAAAACAGCACTCTTGTGTAAAATTTTTGCTAAGGCCATTGTAACAGACATAGTCATTGACCAGGGTGGAGCCCTTGCTCCAATTCAGATGTAGCCATTGAGAATACATATACACAATAAAATCTGTAAAAAATAAGATTAAAATAATAAATATAGTTTAATACAATTTAAACGAGATGAAACCTGTTTTTTAGAGACACTTATGGAACCTAAAGTAACAAAGCTACTGATTTTCCTGATTAACACACCTTTATACCTGGCAGATGTGGGATTTAAGACATCACTGCACTCTTTATAGTTGTCTATTAATAGTTCTGTGATGTTTTGCTCAAAATTGTTTTTTGAGCAAAAAGGGAATATAATTTATATGTAGACATAAGAACTTCCTGTTACCTTAAGAGTGAACAGCCTAACAATAATGCAACAAATATAATTATTAATTCACTTGGAGTGATACTAACACTTCTAATACAAAATTTTTTAAAAATTTAATTTCTTGATATTTAAAATTCTTGTACAAATTGTCTGCTCTTTGTGCTCACACTTTTACTGTCCTTCTGGGTGCTAAGGTCAATGTGATTAGCCTCCTTCAAGAAAAAATGAGAAGAACAAATGAGAAGGGGGTTCGGGGACGAGCCATCAGCATTCTTTATTCTTTACACAGATGGTGAAGATTTCTTCCACCTGCTCAGTCATGGATCTGTCCGGAGTTATTTTTATGAGTTCTTAAAAAGCTAGCTTTCTTTTCTTTCTTTTCTTTCTTTTCTTTCTTTCTTTTCTTTCTTTCTTTCTTTCTTTCTTTCTTTCTTTCTTTCTTTCTTTCTTTCTTTCTTTCTTTCTTTCTTTCTTTCTTTCTT
>VXBA01001477.1:216075-233691 GCA_013399895.1 Serilophus lunatus
CTTTCTCTTTCTTTCTTTCTCTCTCTCTCTCTCTCTCTCTCTCTCTCTCTTTCTTTCTTTCTTTCTTTTTCTCTCTTTCTTTCTCTCTTTCTCTCTTTCCTCACATGCCCATTATGCAGTAATTCCTCAGTTTTCTTGGACCTATACCATATATGGTTACAGCTTTAGAGAATCAGCATTAAGCTACAGCGAAGTAAATCACTGCAGAAAAAGCATAAAACTACAGGAAAAAGACCTCCTGAGCCTTCCTTTCTATTGAAGTCACAGGTGAAACAAACCCACAAGTGCACATGACAATTATCAGTAAGTCCCAAAGCTGAAGTTAAATCATTGTGAAGTCAGTAGCCTGCTGCTAAGAAAGTTTTATTGACTGAGGTAAGTGGCCTTTCAGTTAACAGACTCTCACCATTTTTTTAACTCCTTATTCACTAAAGATAGTGGAAAGAATTGCTACCAGCAAAAGTTCAGAGATGAAATATTTTGTATACAGCACTCATGTTCCATTTTCTGCCTGCTTGTCACTTAAGGGCTTTAAAAGTTTACAGCTTTACTCAGACCTGTAGATAAGTACACAGTTTTTACATGGAAGAAGATACAGTGGTTTTGGTTTTGTTTTGGTGGGGTTTGTTTGGGATTTTTTTTTGGTTTTGTTTTGCTTTTCTAGTCCTTTCTTTGTTTTTTGGGGGGTGGTTTTGTTTGGTTGGGGGGGTTGTTTGTTTGGTTTTTCTCCCCTCACAGTAAAGAGACAAGTTTAGCTGTCAGATGTCACTGAAATTAGTGATCCTGATTCTGTATCAAATTGCGGAGAGCTACAGTAAATTTCCTAGAACTTTTGTCCTATAAATGACAAATAAATCATAGGAGTATTTATGTATGGGAACACTGTTAAATATTCAGTGCTCCGTGATGGAAATAAAATTTGCAGATCATTAGTTATAATTTATTAACATGCTTGATCAATGTTTGCTGACTCTGAACACCTTCCCTAAATTCCCCTTAACATTGCACTGAATATTGGCTTTGTAAAGATTACATAGTTTAGTCCAAGAGTTAGAAAATATTTCAGTTAGTACAAACTACAAGACAAAATAACAAAACAGATGAAATTATAATCTCATATGTCCGCATATACCTACCACCTACTTATAAATCAAAAGTTTCAGTATTGTGACTTCAGAGAGTGGATTCATTATCTGTTACCCCTTTGATTACAGCTGCTAAATAGGGTTGCTTTTTGTTTAGTTTTTTTGGTGTTGGTGTTGGGTTTTTTTTAAACAAACCTCAGGTGGTCTCAGTATTATTTTTCAGTATGTAGGATGAATGCTTTCTTCAAAGCAACAGTAAATAGTCATGACTAGAATAGAAGTGAGTTTTGTGTTCAGAGAGAAATGATATAACAGTTTCTTTATTGGAGTTTGTTATATACAAAATATTCCAAAAAGTCCATGTTAAAATCCCACATATTTTGTCATTAAGATTTTTTTTATTTTTTACGGTTAGCCAAAGTCTGAGATTTGCGTATCATACAGTATTAAAAATATTTAATGATTACCACTGTTATAATACTAATGTTATGGCTACAGGCATAAACCAGTGTCAATAACAGCAACAAATTACATACCTCATCCCCTATTCTGATGTTGATATCTTAACCTTTGTATCAAAACTACATTAAATATTTCTGCAATTCTCCTTACAGTACAGTAAGATTTTTTACAAGATAATAGATACTATTGGATCAAAAGTGGGTAGTTGGAAAGCCCAAATAAAATGAGATGATTAAAGGCTGGAAAAAGTATCCAGGCTGAAGAGTTAAAGGCATGCTACTTAAACTTTCATTACAATGCAATGACAAGTACAAACACATTCCTCTAATTATTTTAAAGTAATAATAGTAATCATAAACAGAAGTTTACCTACATTTAGATAATTGAAACATATGGTTTTTTCTTATTATTTGTTCAAATAACTGAAAGTTACAGCTATGAGGATGGCTGCCATCCCTTCATGCATAGGTGAACTTGGCCTCAATATTTAGATTCTTCTGAGTACCCCCGTAAAGTAAATATTGACAAACTGAAATGTTTCCTTATTTCCAAAAACAATCAACCTGTGCCTTTTTAACAGCCATATTTTTATATTATCACAAGTTTTTTTCTTATCTGAATTTTTAATATAAATATGATTGCTTTCATGGACATTAAGATAAAAACCTGAAAAACTCAAAATAAGATCACTTACTCAGAGTTCCTAATCCTAACAGAGAATAAGTGTAAAAAGTTTGATTTTTTCGTAAAGAAATCTTGCAGTTGATGAGTTTAATCAATGCTTATAGGTGAAAGCAATATACCATTGGAGAGTGAAAATTCTGTAGAATAGTTGCAACAGAAGGTGGCTCAGTGGTTGCACTTGCACAGGTGGCTTTAAAATATGTTCTGTGTCAACTATCTAAAACCTCAACCTGCTTTCATTGAAGCTGATGGCAAACCTAGCATTGAATTCAGTAGGGGCAAGAAAAAAGTTCTTACTGTGCCTTCAGAGAAATTAATCTGCTCTTCAGTTCTCATGTAATATACATATGCAGCATATATTTAGATGTCATATAATTAGTGTTTAGAAAAGCACATGCCAAAGTAGACCATAACTGAACATTTAATAAATTTTAAAATATTGATAGTCCTTGTTTTTCTTTGAGCATTTATGTTTCACAAACTAGTATTGACTATATGAGTCACCTGAGTTTAGGAAGTATTTTTCCTATTGTTAAAAATATGGAAATCTATTTTAAGTTCAGTAAATTACATTCAGTATTTCTAAGTCTATTAAAAGTGAAGACTCACTATTAGACGTAATTAAAGAAGGAGAATAAATAATGAAATGTAAAGTGAAAATTCATATTGTACAAATATCTTCAGAGTTCAGCCCTACATCTCTTTTTTCCAATCATATCCCTAAGCAAAATTTTATAGCAGAAAGTACCAAAACTGTATTATATCTGTCTTTGTGTCATTTTTCTGCAGTACAGGCCAATGAGATTTGACACCATTCCATTGCTTTATTGTAACTATTATTAATTATTTTTCTGTCATTTTAGTAAGCATTTAGATAGTTGATTTTGTACTCTTTGTGTGCCCTGCCTTATCAGTTATTGTCGTTGATACCAAAGGTTCTATAGTTATAAATGGTTAATGGCTATAAGCCATTTTTATAAAGTACATCTTTTTAATAATTTATGCTTTTATAATTTATGTTTTAATTAAATTTTCAATAATGTATGATTTTATATTTTTTGTTGTTAAACACTGTACCAAGAGCTATGAAGCTTAAGGTATAAGCGAGTTTTAAGTTGTCTTTGTGGTCAGCAGGGTTTCATGGCTCTGAGTGTATGCACACAAGTACATATAAATAATTAATGCCTTGGGTTGTCCAGGAACATTCAGTCAAACATCTGCATAAATTAATTAATGGACAGGCTTGAGACAACAGACCGGCTTGAAACCAGGTGACTGACTGATCGAACCTTCACGATGACGTATTTGACTAATAGTTACAGAAACCTTCCAGATGGAAACTTTGGACAGTTTGACAGCTCCTGCTGTGCCTAGTTCAGTTTATATCCCTAAGTGTGTTTATTCATATTCTGTGTGGAGTCTCTGAATAACTAACCTAGGTCATTCCTGCTACAGACATGACTGAATTGTTACTATGTAATACACCTGCAAACAATAGAAACTCTTCCTGCAGAAACAGTTGCATAGGACAGTCTTTCGTATGTAGAAGTTTAGCAGATGTTTTGTATGCATTTTAAACGCATCAACAGTGATGAATTGTAGTGGGTTGTAGTGGTTCAACCCAGGCTGGGTGCCAGGGGCCCACTACAGCCACCTTCTCACTCCCCCTTAACCAACTATAGAGGAGAGAGAGAATATAACGAGAGGTTTCGTTATTCATGATAAGGACTATAACAGATTCTTTCTTAATCACCGTCACAGGCAAAACAAGACTCTATGTGGGAATAATAATCAGATTTATTACTAACAAGATCAGAGCTAAGAGGAAGAGACTAAAAGACACCTTTTACCCCCCACCCCCCTCCTTCTTACATCCAACCTATTCTCCCGCAGCGGTCAAGGGAAAAAGGCGAGGTNGCATCAACAGTGATGAATTGTAGTGGGTTCACACAGAACAACAAGAGATCTGATTCTCTATGACAATATTGCAATAAATTAAGGGTTTTTTGCTTTTTAGCCAACACTGAGTATCAGAGTGCAACTACACTATTAGTGAGTCAGTAACCTAGTAAAAGCACCTAATCAAATTTAAGATTCTTGAAATTATTCTTCCTGTCCTGAATCTGCAGAAAACACTGCTTTCCTGTAGATGTCATGCCATGCCATACCTAGATGTCTCATATTATCTCAGTTTGTAAGTTGTCCCAAAGAGCATTGATTTTGTTTAGACAACAGTATAGTGCCCTTAAAGTTTTCTTTAGAGATCCAAATTGTTCTCTAGTCTCTTCCCTAGGTATTGTTTGCATAAAGACTTAAGCATTTAAGTATATTGACTTCTACTTCTCCTGTCCAGTCAGCTGAATTGTTCTTTTACAATCCACAAATGCTTGCTTTGATATCCATTGACTAGAGTAGGAGCTCATACACCAGCATTTAGACACCTCAGTATCTTGATTCCCATCCCTGGTGTTTGGTATCAAGTGACTCAGAATCTACATAGAAGAAGTCTGATATCTGATAGGTGTTCAGCATCGTAGAGGCAAAAATATTATACCGAGATCCAGTTATTAAAAACTGAAAAGAAATAAGTAATAAAATTAATGTTGCATTTTTAACAATAAGGGCAGCCAATTATTGAAAGAGCTTATTCTGGGAGGTCTTTAATGAGAATCAAATGTCTTTCTTGAAGAAAACCTATTCTTACTTTCATCTTGCCTCTTTAATGGTTTTTAGAATAGCTGTTGCTGTAGTTTTCCTTCCTTCATATTTTCTGACAAGTTTGTTAATTAAGGACCTAAAGCTTTTTGTTGCAGCTATTTTGATGAGGACGCAGAAAACCTTTTGCTTATCAAATTAAATAGAAGGGAAAATAGTCTTGTCAATTTGGATAATGGTTCTGCATATTGATCAAGCATATTCCTCATTAGATTTTTGAGACAGAAGACTGCAGTTTGATATCTAATGATTAGTCTTATGTCAGTCTAAGCAATGATAATTAGGGTGTGATTAACACTGTGATTGAGATCTGTGTCTATTTCTTTTCCTCAGATGTTTTTGCCAAGTTATCTTTCTGGCTGAAGTGCTGGGACAAATTGCTGGTACAGATTTTTATACATATATATATATCTTTAAAATCTTGTACCTTATGATTAAATGTCAGAATTTTTATACAGCAGTATCATTAACAAGACTTTTATGTCTGTGATCGACATTTCTAAAGGTTTGCCTTTTCTTTGGACCTAATCTTCCACAGCTGTTATCCTGTATTTTTAATAGTACCCATGCGTCGTGTCTGAGCAATACCTAGGTATTCTCAACCCTAAGAGTAGATTTCTCAGCATCCTTTGAGGAATATTGTATTCATTGCAATTCAATCCTTGACTATAAGCTCCCCAAAAAATGCATGTTGGAGTAGTGTATTCCTCTATAGGCTCGATTCAAGCATAAGGTCTGAAATGTTCCTAATTATTTTAAAGCAGGACATTGGTAGACTTTACACTGATGAAGCTTAATATAAAATACTCTTTGAAACATCAAATTTGAAAGACATCAATTTTTCCAAGCTTTGGCCTGAAAAAAAATCCCTAAATGCTTCCAACTGGTCATTGCATAACTGTCCAGAATGATCTGGATGAGAAAGAGATAGCATTCGGCACCTGCTGACTGCCCATGTGGACCTAGAGAATATACAAAGCAATTCCCAGGAAAGAAGTATTTTCTGCATAATTTTATAATGATGAGAACATTATGTCTATCACATTTCAAGATATTCTAGTTGGAGATGGAGGAAGAGATTAGGATGGGTCACATATTTTTCCTATGAATGCTTTATTACTTATTTGAAACATACAGGGTAGTTATTTCAGAACCAAGATCTTACCTACAGGATTTATTTCTGCCATATTAAATTTGTATCCTTTTTGCACAGAGACACAATCTGAAGAAAATAAAGCACCTCACTGAATATTCTCTTTCACTCTGAATAGCCCATTGCTTAAAGATTGTAATTAACCCCAAAAAATTTTAAAACCATCACCTTGAATCTTTTTGGACAAAGTGTTGAATTCAGCTTCCAAATACAATTCTGAGTAGAAAATTGAAGACTGTGAGATTTTCTAATCTCAGCTTTCCTCACAAGAGGTGTGGATTTTACGCTATGTGTCACAGGAAAATTACTGTCCCATGCTTCTAATGCAAGAACACAATCTCTGGATAGTTGTGCAATTTTGACACACTTCCGTACCCATTATTTCATGCTGGATAAAATAGCTGTGGAGGACGATCTCTGCTCTGCATGTTTTTCTTGAATATATTTATTGCACTTCTTCACTGTAGAGAGATCCTATTTCTATAATTCTGGGTCTTGATTGAGACGTAATAGAGAAATAGTATCTAGTTTGTAGGTACCCAAGTAATTTCAGGTATATAGTGTAAAATATCTTCAGACTTTGGGATGGTTGATTAAGAACTGCAAGTTCAGTCAGATTACATTAATATATATTGTTATGTGAACCTTTCTCTAAAAAATACTGTTATCAAGTTAACACTCTCTGCAGAAAAATACATTTATTCTTATAGTCATAACATAATTTTCAGGGATTTTTTTCATCTCAATAGGCGTTATGTTAAAGTAAATAGGATTTACTAAATTCTGTTCCATCAATTTTTACAGCTGTCTTTCATTGGATCCAACAACGAGAAAATGTTCTGAGTAGTATCTATTTGCTGAAACAACTGTTTGTAAACAGTTTTAAAAGTTAGGATTTCATGTTGGCTCCTTACAGAATTTTGTGAATTGACTTTATCCAATTGACTTGAAATATACAATGAAACTCTTGGCAGATATATAAGGATAATTTTTTCTTTTTTTTTTTTCTAAATTAAAAATGCTTGAGAAAGGAAGGAGAGGGATAGTTTTGCTTTCCCTTTTGATTATAAATAGCCACAGAATATCATCTTCAAATATTTACTGATCTGTTTAACCTTGCATTTCCCACTTTCTACTAGTGGATCTATTGAGAGTCTGTTGGTCTTCTGGTTTTACTACCACTTGTGACACTCTGAACACGAGATCTAAACATAGGAGACCTTCTAGTAGATTCTCTTGGGTCAGGCTACTTTACTGCTTCATGTCTTTGGCAATTGCCTTAACCTATGCAGCAGCGAATTTTCTCCCATTGCATGTTTTGTTACCACTTAAAATTTTTTCAGATAGGTAGAAACAAAGGGGTGATCTTACTTAGGGTAGAGCAAAAGAGAGGTGGAAATAAACAAACCTACAAAACCAGCCACAGCCTCAGCAGGGTCAGTTGAGCCTGTTCATGGTGTGCAGAGACAGCTGCCCCAAAGAGGATTCAGCCATCAGACAGAGCCTGAGCAGGAATGATATAAGGGATGTGCATGCATTTTCCCTGTGATTTCCATGCATTTCTGTCCTCTTGATAAGCAATGATGAATAAATAATAAATTGAAGGTAGTTTGTAACTAATTAGTTACTCCTTTGGGTAACAGAAGCTCATTGGAACAGGTGTGGTCTCCTACTATGCATGCCTGTGGTACCATGCTCATCATGCTGGAAGCCTTTAATAACTAATGTTTTAAAATTAATGAACAAAACAAAAGCAAGAAGTTAATCCAGACAAAAATCATTTCTCCTTTTCCTAACTCTGAATTAATTAGTCTTAAACTGATCTCATATATGATAACATCATCACTGGGTAGAGGTGAAGGATCTGAATCTGACCATATTTTCACTAACCTATGCTTATAAATGAGATCTCGATCTTAACATTCTTAATATATTGCATGGGCAGTAAAATCCTAATTTCAATCCCCATGTAAAGTCCTTATTTGTCAAAACACGTAGGATATTTATTCACCAATACTTGATTCATATACCTTTCCACTTTAAATTAATACTGATTTTTCACATAATCTTTGTAAGAAAAAATCTTTCTGGATTTAATATATTGAATGTTTTATGATGGATATAATCAAAAATAGTAAGAGTTTAAAAAACTTGGAATATTTTTTGATTAACATTTCTTATTTTTAAAATATTTTAAAATATTTTTATCTACTGAAGAAAATCAAGCTTATAAATATTATTTATATATTTTATGCTTATGACCACATTAGCTAGAGAGAAAACTGAGTCTTTAGTGAAAAAATATTAAGCTTTCATGGTTTTTGTAGACTTCTGTATCTCCTACCCATTTGACAATATATACCATATATTACACTAAGAAGTTTCACAACTTTGTAGTGATTTTATGTATCCAGTTTTATTAAAAAAAAATAAAAAATTAATAGGTTTGTTGTTATTTAGGACTTTTATTTCTTAATTTCCTGATCAAATTAGGAAATATCTTTTGATATATATTTGATATATGATTTATTGCCTATTTTACATGCGTGCACACAAGATTTGTTCCAGTTCCAGTGGATTTCCAAAAGGCTGTGTGTTTCTGTCTTCAGCTTTTTTGGCTTCAGCTGGGGCTCTGGTGTTAGGGTTATGTCATTCAGCTGGGAGTGTGTTGGTTCTTTCATCAGCAAAGAAGAACTGCTGAGACTGAAGACAGAGAAGGGCCTGGAGTCGTGTCCAGCCTCCCCTTCTTCTACTTTGGAATGGCAGTAAGTTTGGGAAGCCATTGTATTCTGGATTTGAGAAATCCCACAGCTTCCCCCTCCATTGGCTCTGTAAATAAATCCTCTGAAATTAGAAGATTTCCCTGCATGGTTTGCTAAGTGGTGAGGAGCAGTCTATTCCTAGTGTACTGAAAATACTTTCCATGCTAAGACTCCAGAAAAAAATGCAAAAAAAAAAAAAAAAGGTTGTGGATTCCTGATGTTTGTTAGTTTGTTTTATTTTTGAGGTTTTTAGGGGGTGTTTTTGCTTGGTTGGTTGGTTTTGTTTTTTTCCTAATGTTGACACTAACCAGAAAACAATCAAATTAAATGAGGAAATGAGGGAGGGGTAGTGGGGTTTCTAGATGGAAGACACATTGACAGGACATCTAAAATGAAAATGCAGAACATGCATGTAATATAAGATAACAATGTCTGTTAGATACATATCTACCCATCCAGCTATTCATCAATGTTTCTGGAATTATAGATTAGAAAAAGACATTTTTTAGCTTGGTAAATAATGCAAAATAATAAGAAAAATAATAATAAAAATGTTTAGACTCTACACTCCAATTATTCTCAGGGCTATAGTTACTTATGTTTAAGAAGTATTCAAGAATATTTTTTGCTAAAACAGTTGGAAATGCCAGTAGGTTTAGATTCCCAGTTAATGATGTCAAGGAAGGGGAAAAAAGCAGAATGGCTGCTGACTTCAGACTACTGCTTTGGGAATTCAGTAGAATGAAATGGACCAGACTTAGGAGTAGTTAATCACTTTATGTTATACAGATAATGGCAAAAGCAGAAGTAAGACAGCTAGTTTTTCCCACAATTCTCTACAAAAGTAAAAGTTATACAACTCTCTATGTTAGCTGTTTTCATAAGGGTGCCTTTAAATTAGAACAAAGTTCATTTTGCTAGGCTTTAACAAACTCTCTGAGGATGGTTTTGTTTTCAGTAGCAACAATGCATGATCTCCCTTGCCAGGGCATTCAATTTCTCCTCAAATTAATTTAAATCTTCCCTTGTAATTTAAAATTTTTATTTGTCATTGTTAATGTAACATCAATTATTTCTGGCTCTGCCCTCAATTTTGCTGCAAGAATCAGTCTCTTGGTACTGTTTAAAAATGTATTAGGAAATTTAGGAAAGGATACTGAGCAATATAATGATAATTATTTTTGTCATTGTTAGCTTAAGTAATCATGTAGCCTTTGTAAAGGAGTCTGATAATGGTGCTATATTCTACAGGAATATGAACTGTATAAACAAAAAACATAAAATATGATATTGTTGGGAGTTTCTAAATAAATATGGGATATGAATTAACAGACATGGAAAATCTATCTTGTAGGCAGGAAAGTTAATTTTCACATCTTTGTTCTGTATCCTGTGAATATCAGAAACTCATTTATTTTTTTCATTAATTTTTGCCTAGATTGAATTTTCTTAATATTTTTTTTCTTTCTCAAAAGTTCTAATGCTGTAGTTCTGTAACCATTTAACAAGCAGTCTGATAATGACAATACTCTTACCTTCTCTTCAGACTCCATACTGATGATAAACGCAGTCCCTTTTAGATGTGCCACTCCTTCTGTGAGTAACTTTTTCTGAATGTGTATATGACCATATAAGCTGAGTTCATTAATTATGAGCAGTGCAATTATATGCCTGCAGGATAAAGTTTGCCTTCATTAAAAAAATGTCAGACATAACAAAAACCAAACCATGAACTGATTTTTAGTGATAGTCATACTAAAGAAAAGTTTAATTAATTCATTCTTTACTCTAGAGAATGGATTTTTAATAAAACTAGTTTAAGCTAATGTACTCCTTTCCCACAGGGATACACAGTCTGTCAGCAAATGCATTTCTCCCATGAACCCCACAAGTTTCCAGTGTTACAGGACATAGTCTTTGTGGTAAACAAGGTCACTAGTTCTTACTAAAGAGATTGTCATAGCTGAAGGATGTTAATTTAACTAACAAATTTGTAAATTAATAATTTCTTTCCTTTTTGTAAAAGATGGGAAAGAGAAGAAGGTAATACAACAGTAACTGAAATTCTCTGTGTGTCATAACTTGCAGGTGGATTTATCACTGCTCAAAATTTCTCACAAGGCTCTTAGTTTAACTAGTGGAAAAAAGTACCTGACCCTAAGAATTCAGGATCTGTCCAAGGTGAAACCTTGAACAGCCATGCTCTTGTGGCACTGATATGTAAAAAGAAGCAGCATTTAAATCTTTTTGGTGAAAGGATCAAGTCTCAGTTGCATCTCATCTCAGTCTCATTACAGATCTCTTCTTCCAGTATGCTTGGAAATTCTCCACGTGAGGATTTGTTTTCTCATTTCTTTCCTTTATTTTCCTAATTTGATAGAGGAATTTTCTGGTCCTTAGGTGATTTTTTAACCAGCTCAGAACAGAGGAGAAAAACTTCAGAATAGGAATGAATGACAAGCAGCAGTTCACACTCTCTGAATCTGGCCACATTGCTCTAGAGTTTGGCATGAATTCAATGCAATTTATGTTCTCTGTGCATATCTTGCCTTTATGCAGAAGTGCTGCTAACTCAGCAATTTGCTTCTCTTCAATCAGTTGAGCTGAGTGTGACTGTGGTTTAGGCACACTGATAATTGTCCGTCTAGAAAGAAGCTAAAGCAAGTACTGCAATTTTCACTTGAACACTTAAATGCTAGAGGATAATCAAGAGTATTTTACTCCAAGACTCCTTATTTCAGAACTTTGAGGCAGATTTTTCTGCATGATGAACTGCAATCTGAAACTGAACTTGTTAAAACTTTGTGCAAGACTGAATCTATTTAGACAAAAGTTAATTCTTCATTTGGTCATTCATGTACCTCAAATATAGTAAGAAGATCAAGAGATGGTACTAGTATTCAGAAAAAAAAAAAGGTGTAGGCTAGAGCAGTATGTAAAGTATTTAAGAGAAAAAGACAGAAATAACTTGATAGGCTGAAGACAAGGAAATCTCCAACAATATATCAGAAATTTATGACAGCAAAAATCCGAGCTATAAATGTGGCTTTGTAGCCCTGTAAATGTAATGTCATCATCACTTTTAAAAGGTCATTGGACCAGAAATGAGGCTTGTCAGACTTGTCTAAAATGGCATTGTCTATGTGGGGTTTTGTTTCAACTGCTTTGCATATAAAAGCCATTTTATGGTGGCCAGATGGCTGTTGTCTGATCAGTTTTATTTTTGATTGTAATTTTGTGGTACAACCACGTGTTTGTATGTTTGGAAGAAAACCACTCTGCATAGAATGAAATATTTAGCATAGAATGATCTATTTGTAACTCTTAAGTGATGATATAGTGCATAATAGAGGCATGGTATGAAAGCAAAAGCCTTGAAGATGGAGATGAAGAATGAAGTGTTATTGAGTAAAACTTCAGGACAGGTAAGACACATATATGACACTAAAAATCACAGGGATGTAAACAATTCACCAGACAAAGAACTAGATAGAGATAAGAGATGGTGCAAAATTGGTTTTAGGGATAACAAAGAAAATGAAGAACAAGCATCTGTCATATTTCAGACAGGCGATATCTAGTAAATATAGATGTAACATGGAGTGCAGATCAATGAAGAAAAAGAGAACATGTTTTTAAAAAACTTTAATGTTTAAAAATGTCCTCCTCTTAAAAAACAAGTTAAAAACTGTAAGCATCATGATCTTTTCTTTGACAGACTTTGGATATTATCAGCTTGCTGTAAATCTTTCTCCCTATGTCCAGGCTGAAACCCCATGCTTAAGGTCCACCCAGAAGCACTAGAAGTGTGAGTGTAAAAGTAGAAAAGTGGGTATATATTAGGAGTAATGAGATGCCAGACGCTGGAAATTCGAACACCGAAACCAGTTCCTTCTCTGATGGACTCCAGGCGCAAAGAAAATGAGGCTGGGGAATCTTCTGATTACATAGTCCTCAAGCTCTCCTAGAATCTCTTATACTGGGCAGCTCCCCCAGTCCATCCCAAAGAGCGGTGGACTCGCTCTTTGCTGAGTTCTCATTGGTCCCTCTGGTCCCCTCTTGCCCCAGCTCCGCCCCAGCTTTGCCTCCAGGTTCCACCTCCAGAGCCCCCCTCCAGTCGAAAAATATGGCAGCTGCCAAGTGCCTCCACCCCACTCTCAGGGCTCTCGCCTGTAGCCGGGGCAGCAGTGGGGCAGCGCAGGCAGAGGTAGTGCGATGCAGCCCGGCCACCACCGATATCAACTCCTCCTCTCAAGGCCAGCCCGCCCCCCAGCCGCCAAGTCCTGGGAGACCCTGACCCCGCTGCCGGTACCGTTAGCAGCCACCTGCGGGGTGCTTGGTGAGCTCCACTGCTTCGAGCCTCATAGCTCCCTTCATGGCATCGTGCCTGCAGCCATGGCTGCTGCTGGGCTGGGGGTGCTGCATTGCCAAGGCACTGGGTGTTCTGGCAGTCAGACTGTCACTGCCACCATCCCACCAGGTCAGGGCCATGGGGAAAACACTGGAGCCTCTGCCAATTCTGGCTTCCCAGGGTGCTGCGTCGCTATTCCTTGCGGTCCTGGCACCCTCAATGACAGGTGTGCTGCACTGCAGGTCCCTCTGAGCTCCTGGGACCCCCCCCATGGCTCCTCTGGTTTCCCGGTGCTGCTGCTGCGGCACTGCCCACTCCCAGCACCGCTGCATCATCACTGAAGCCCCACCAGCGCTCAGAGGCATGACTGCTTGCTTTCCCCAGCAGCAGGAATAGGGAAGTCACTGCTTTTCACAGCCATTGGGACTGGAACAGCCTCTCTGAAAAAAGGACATATGCAGAAAAGAACGGAGAAGACACCATGGAAGGACCACGTGCTGTGGGGTTTTCCCCTTCTCAGAAATCCTGGCCTCTCTTGGCAGTCTCGGGCATTCCTGCCTGTCTTCACGGACGTGGGCAGTGCGTACCGCAAGATTGTGGTCTCTTCAAACCCCCTTTCTCTGTCCTCCCTGTTCCCAGTCCCATACACCCCTCCTCCACCTCCCCCGAAGAAGAAAACACATGGACCAAAAAGGCGGAGGGAGGGGAGATGGGGAGGAGAGGGGAGGCAGAGGGGAAAATGAGGAAGGGAAAGATTCTTTATTTAATTGGATCAATACAGGAAAAGTTTCTCAAGCTTCAGCTAACCCACGACACTTAGCTTTGCACATTAGATGTGTTTCTTTTATTGTTTAAAATGAGGATTTACATGTAATTTTGGTAAGCAACCTTAGTCAATGTTAGCACCTGGGATTAATTTTTTACATTAGGTTAAAGTACTTGATAAATTAGGGGAGTAATTCTGATTCTTGAAACTTGCTAATGTGAATGGTTAAAAATGAGATCTTTTTTAGAGTATTACAGACAATGGTATTTATCAGCATATGCTATGTTTATCAAGTAAAACTCTAGGACAACTGTAACATTTTACATCATGATTTTCAGAATGCCAACACAATGTATTAGCTCTTCTGTCTAAGACTAAACATTTAATTACCTTGTTTTGAGCAGCTGAATACTCTCATAGTAATTAGGAACACATTACTCACATCACTCAATATTAGCCCTAGTTCACTGTTACTTCTCTCTTTTCTTTCAAAAACAAACAATAAAGCAGGAAAGTCGGTGCAATATCATGAACAAATTATGCAATCTTGACGAAAATGTATGAAGAGCCAAACACTATGAGGAAGAGAGCTAAAAAATAACTTATTAGAATAATTGTAGAAGTATAAATGATTGTAAGCAAGCAAGGTCTTCACAGGCTGCAATTTTAAAACATGAAACACAAGCCAACATGAGGTTCTTCAGGATGTTTATTTAAAGATTAAAAGAAAGCATAATAATTCAGATGGAAATACTAAGCTATCTGTGTCTGAAATGGTGCTTGCTTGAATGTTTCACTCAGATGATATACTTCTGGAGAAAGATAGCCCTGAGATGTGCAGGGTTCAGTTGTGTTCAGGATTAGTTGTCCATGGAGCCGTAACATTGCTACTATCCCCCACAAGATTTTTTGAGTAGACTTAAAATGTTAGGTCTCAAAACAATCATCAGAGGTAAATGGAGGAGTACCACATGAACAATGTGCATTAGGTGGTAACTACTGAGAAGCATCTCACTATGTTAATCTTTACTATTTACATTTTATTCTTTATCTTGATTAGTCTTTTCCTATATTTAGATTTCCTGATGTTGTCTCCTCACAGCATCTTACTATAAAGAACATAATTTGATATAAATTGAAGTAATTAAAATATGATTGACCAAAGCAACAAACTACTGGGATATGTTTGTGTTCTTGAGAAGTGATTAGTCTACATTTTGCTGAGGGGCTAATGCCTATTTCTTAGGTTTATATCTTGTTTCTATAGTCTGTATCTTTAATTAATCTGTTTAGTGTGAACTGTTTCATCTATGTGTGACATTATTACTAAAATTAAGACTCCTTCATCATAATTTCAATCATCGTATGCATCTCCATTTTAACGATCCCAAATAGGTTAAGTGACTTGAACAAACAGCCTGCAGTTTTCCTGCCAACCACAATAAGGTGGACACCTCAGCCCTCAAGGTAAGAAAGAAGTGAAGAATGCTGTGACTAATGGAATTTAATAGATTTAGGTCTGACCTCAGTCTTTGTCTTCTCTGTCATCTTGTCTTCTCCTGAGTCCTCATGTCAGAGATGCTGCTCTGTGTTACATCTGTCACAGTGGGATCCTTGGCCCCTTCATAGCGGCTGTCACTGAAAGGACATGCAATCGAAAGTGTTGAGGAAGATTTAATCTCTCTGTTGCACAGCTCAGTGATTTAGTAGGTTCAGCAATGTGACATGCTGAATCAGCTCTGCCACTGATGTTAAGATTCTCTGACTACTTGGTGATTCTGTGTGAATTTGTTGAACAGGTTATGCTACATAAGAGGAAAATGAGGGTAGTCAAGTACAGTAGAAACACTTACAGTGAAGTGGTGTGAAAATCCCAAACAGCCTCTGTGCATTTTAATAAAGTTTTTCATCAAGCTGCATACTGTGATGCTGAAGAAAAACTTCCTCTCAGATACTAAACTCTTTGGTTATGGTTTAGGCTCTAGAGACATCAAATAATGTGTCAATATAGTGTTAAATAATGGGGATGATTGTCTTCTCATTTTGGACAGAAGTAATTACAAAGAAGAGCATGTCATTGTTGCTGCAGATTCTCTAAGCTGGAAGTAGAAACCAGTTAGGCTAATTTTTTTGCAGATGCTGTACCTTGTACTACAAGGTATGCAATAAAAGCACTTGGAAACAAAACTATTTTATTTTTATGACCACAGGACCCTCTTCAAGAACTGAAGACTGCTAAGCATGGATGAAATCCACTTGGCTAAGCAGGACAAAAGCATCCTTGCCAGATGGCTTGCCAACATGGTGAGTAGAGTTTTAAACTAGAAATACAGTGAACGGAGATGTCAACCTTCAGTAAAATGAGAAAACATTGAATCAGGTTGGCAAGCATAGGCTGCAGGTTGATGTGGATAAGACAGACTTAATAATCAACATAACACAGCAGAAAAGTGTGAAACCTTGGAGAGTCAAGAAGAGAGCACAACAGGAGAAGCTTTCACACTTTTTCTGGGAAACCAGTGTAAGCAAGTGCCCCTCCCATGTCCCTGTGCACTAGTGCATGCAGCATGGGGAAAAAAAGGAGAAATTATAGGTCTGCATACAGTTGCAGGGCTATGATCTCATTAGCATTATAGATATGATGTGATAGCTCACACAACTGGGGTGCATTGATGGATGGGGACAGGCTCTTTAAGAAGGACATGCTGGGAAAGGAAAAAGGAGTGTCCCTCTATATGGTAGAGAGATGAGAATGCAAAGAGATGTACCTAGGAACAGGAAAGTAGCCACATGAACAACTCCAGTGCTGATATTTTTTTGGTCAGCCCAAATACTTCCACCTTGCAGTAGAAGATTACCGGGATAAGAAAATGCATCAAAAAAAGCATATTTGAGGTCAGTGGCTGCCTTTGTTTTTTTCACTTCCTTCCAAAGGCTCACATTGGTACAAAAACAGCTTTGTGATCTATAACAGGAAACTTCTCCACCTGACTCAAGTCAGTTTGTCAACAAAAAATGCACTATTCTTGCTTAAGGATTAGAATAGGGGAAGGACGTGAGGGGTTTAACTCTTTTTTTTTTTTCTTCTTTTGTGAATAAATAAGAAAAATAATTACACAAAGAACTCATCACACTTTTCACACAACAAATTAAACTAGCCAGAGATGACTGATGTTACCTATTGTGGTGGTTTAATCCACCTTTTAGCATTCAGGGGGCAGGTTCAATAAAGGAGATGGAAAACTGAATAGAATGGTCAGCAGGAGAACAATTTATTCCAGGGGAATTAAATTAGAGAGGTAGGATAACCCCCAGGAGGCCCCAGAATTACATTGAGGGACCCCCAACACACAAGGGAAAAAAACACACAGAAAGAAAAAAAAAAAAAGAAAGAAAGGGAACTGTTCACAGCCAGGTGACTAGTTGAAAGAAACTGGGAGGAAGGGTAGGAAAGGGTGTCTCCGCCTTTCTTTTCCCTCTCTCTGAAGGACTTCGGGCCCTCCAAACTCTCTGAAACACAAACACAGGTGAAAACCAGTTCCCTCCCTCCCTTTTCCGAAGGATACTTGCTAGCTCGCTGGAAATGGCTCCCAGGTTGAGCCCCCCCTCCCGCCATGGGGTCTGCAGGCACTGGACAC
>VXBA01001477.1:234097-254035 GCA_013399895.1 Serilophus lunatus
GCTTCAGGGAAACAGCTTTGAGGAAAAATTGAATTTTAACTCAGGTAAGTGGGGTTTCTCTCTTACATCCCCTTTCAAAAGCCCTTTTTCAAACGGCTACACCTATATAATTATCTCACACAGTAAGCATCAAGAGTGAAGGATAATATTTAGAAATAACCTTTATATCTTAAAAGAAAGCAAAATATAATTGTGATGGGTTGACTTTGATGGGCTGCCAGGTGCCAACCAGAGTTTCTATTTCTCCTCCTCAACAGGACAGGACAACAAAATAAGATGGAAAGCTCAGGGATCAAGATAAAGACAGGGAGATCACTCAACAGTTACCATCACAGGCAAAACAGCCATGAATAGGGAGAAAGGAAAAATGAAAGTTACTGCCAGTTTAAATTTTAATTGTGAGAAACAAAAACTAAAATACCTTCACACATACTTTCATAGGCTAAATTTTCACTCCTTTTTTTTTGTCTCCTTGATGTCCCTGAGCTGATAGGGACTGACGGGGAAAGAGGGGTTATGGTCAGTCTGTAACAGTTTTGAAAAGACATTTTTTATTTCCTTAACTGTTTTCCTAAAGCACTTCCATTCTGACTGAGTGGCTCAGCCATGCCCTGCAGTGAGTTTGTTGGAGCTCAGTTGGAAATGGCTGTGTCCAGCCTGAAGCAGTCCGTGACCCTCCTCACAGAGCTCTCCTGCAAACCCTGTGGCCATCACCTGGGCATAGATACACGGTACAATAACACAGTACCATAACAGTACAGTAACAGAATTAGGATAAAATGAGAGAGAAGTATTTCCATATTATTATGCAACCATACTCACATATGTTTTATTCATACTGTTATATGATACTTTGAAAAATATGCTTGTACTCACACTAGATCTACATGATAATCATAAATCAGTCACTGAGGGCCCAGTCATCTCTGAAATCAGGGATGATTCCTAAGTGGTTATGTTCTTCTCAAGTCAGATGGCATATTCAATGATCAAAACATTGTGCAGTCTCTCTCTGCCACTTAAAACAAAAGGTAGTTAAAACTTTGTAGCAAAGGCAGCAGTAAAAAATTGGAAACTATGTGATCTGCAGTCAGAACACATTCCCTGTGTAGACTTCAACTTGTGTTGGTCTCCAGAGATGCATATGATCACCAGCAAATTGAAGGTTGCAGGGTTTTTAATTGCTTGTTGTCAGTGCATAGAGGTTGTATTTCATATAATGAATTTTAAGTTGTCCATCCTTCCTTTGTTTCCTAATTATATGCATATGCACAAGAAAACTGCAGAGTGAAATTGAGTTCTGAAGTTGTAGTAACATCTCTTTAATTACATGCCATAAATTTGTTTATGTTCTAGGGTTTTTCTACATAGAATAGTAGGAAGAGGATCCTGCCTGTTGTCTTACAGGTTCAGTTCAGATTTCCTTTGGCACATGTTAGTATAATGTGTTCTGCCATAGGAAAATTTAGTCCTAATTATAAGAAATATCCAAAAATAGTGAACCTTTTAATTTGTGGATCTAAAAATGGGAAAATTCCCAGCTGATGCACTGGAAGTGGAGTGGTGTACTACAACAAAAAGAATTTTATCCGAATAATTAAAAAAAACCCAAAACTAAAAATGAGATACAAATAAAAGCAATAATTAAAACACAACATTTTCAGAGACAGGCCACATTACACAGATGTCCGGAAGTAAGTATCAATCTTTATGCTGCACCTATCTTTCCTGAAGAAAGCTTCCTAATCTCTAAGATCCAAAAAATAAAAAGTGAAGACATGAAATTCTGTCCCCAGTAAAGTCAAATCACAACTCTGAAAACTGCAGTTTGGAAACAGTATTTCAAATAAAGAACTCTGTGTTTTTTAAGCTAGTGCCTTCTTGTTCAAGTAACAGTGAAATGAATGAAACCTCTGGAGATATCTAAAGGATGAAGGTTTGTAAGCAGAATAATTCATGTAAAACTTTAAATGGAACTAACATGCTATTTACATAAATTCTGTGCTTTTATTTACTTTGAGCTTATTCTTACACAAACCTCAGAAATAATGAAAGATTTAAATTAGATGTAAGACTAGGAATCAAAATTGTGTGTTTATTTCTTGGAAAGTTTTGGTCGAATTCTTACAAAATTACATTCCCAGAACATGCTAGTTCAGAAGAATTATAAACAATAGGAAACAGACACTAGAAAGGAACTTTATTAAGTTTGTCTAAATAAGGGAAAAAGGGCTTATCATTTAATCACATTTTCCAAAATTGAATTCCAAGACCTATTTGATTAGTTTAAAAGCTGGTTGAGTGATACAAAAATATTCTTCCAATAGATAGCTTGATAAACATTTTGTTGACAGGATCAATATTAATGTATATATGCTTCGTTAAAATGAGAGTATATATGGCATAGAGGAAAAAAATAAAACCAAAATACAGTAATTTACAGAATCATAGCCTAAAAGCTCTGTGAAAGCCGAAATGGAGTTTTTGGTCCGAAAACATTTTATTTTCAGCAAAAGCTGTTATTTCAGTTGTTCTCCTGGTTCTACTAGACCAAGGAAGTAGAGTAGCTCCAATTAGCAGGCCTTTCATTGTTTCAAAAATATTGAAGAAAAATTCAAGTGTGCCAAATTCAAGTGTGAGCAAAATATTAAGAATAAAGAATTTACTCTCTTCAAAATCAGTTTATGAGGAATTATTCTTTCACTGTGATTGATATTGGAATAATCTAACTTGTCATTGAATTCAACCTATTACTCGAGATCGAAATAGAAACTTCACAGAGAATTCTTTTAGGATAGATGATGACTTTCTGCACTTTTATTGTGGTGATTTTCCAACAATCAGCATGATAGTTCTTCATAATTATTAGTTTTTAAATTAATATAGTAAATCTGGATTTTTTTCTGATTTCAATATTATTTTTCTCATTCTTGAAGGTGTGGTGGTTTGAACCACTAGGGGGCGCAACAGGACGAAAGACTGAATAGAGATTCAACAGCAAACAACAGGTTTATTTTTGTGGGCTCTAGACTTTATAGAATCCCACTAGACATTAAACAGATACTCAACAATATCATGTAACAATAAAATAAAAATTAATAAAATGAATAAATTGCTCTTCCAAACAGGCTGATGGGGCCATGGAGCAGCAAAAGAGGGAAAAGCTGCCACGTGGATGGTATTTCCTAGTTTTGGAACTACTAAAAGACACAAACAGTAAAAAACACTTTCTCCTCGGGAACCTAAAGGGAAAAGCTACTACACTGTTACAGCTGCATGGTGTTCTGCAGTCACTGCTGAGGCTCCGATGCTGCTGCAGGGTGAGGGAAGCCAGGAGAAACTGGAAGGCGCAGCACCCTATGCCATCTGGACCACTTTGGGCCAGGGGAGAGAGAGAGAGACTTCCGGAGTTCATGGCATTTATCGGCTCCTGATATCGCATGAACTCGGAGTCCTCTTCCCGGCCAGGCTGTCTTCCTATTGGTCGGCGGTGTCAGGCACCGCCCGTCTGCCCAGGATTTCACCATAGGCAAGATGGTGCTGCCGCCAAAGATTGCCCGTGTGACTGCTTGTGCCAGGAGGAGAGGGGCTGCCGCCGTTGCCCTGCCAGCCCCGAGGATGCCCGGGGCCCAGGAGCACCGTCCGTGGGCTGTCCCTGTCGCCGTGTGTCCACTCTGTGTGGCAGTGCTGGCCTGGGGTCCAACCCTGCCCCGTGCACTGGCTGCTGCTGCCAGGGTCTGGCCCCGCCCCCTGCAACCATGCTGCTGGCTGCCGGGCTCTGGGAACCCCAGGAGGGGGGACCAGGGGCAGCCAGGGGCTGGGGGGGCTCTGCCACCCCCTGTGGGTGCAGCAGCAGCCCCCTCTCGCCACTGCTGGCCGGGCCGGGGCCGGGTCACCACCCCGTGGCACCTGGGGACAGGCTCAGGACGGTGCCAGAGGTGGCTGGTGTCCAGGCACAGGCTGCACCAGGCCAGGACCTGCTGGCATTCGGAGGCGGTCCCAGCACAGCCCCAGGGGACCTTGCAGCCAGGCATGGCCCCGGCTCGGGCCAGCCCCACAGGCACCTGGAAACACGCCTCCGGGGAGAAGCCCCACCTGGCCTCCAGGGACCCCGCACAGTCTCCCCCATCCCGTCCCAGGTGGGCCGTGCATCCAGGCATGGCCTGGGGGGCCCCCAGACCCCAGGGAGAATCCCAGCCCCAGCACAGACTGGACCCGGTGGGGCACAGCCAGGGAGAACCCCTGTCATGGCACAGTCAACAGGGAAGGGGCCTCCCGGTGAGACACAGTCCTGCAGTCACTCCCTGCAACCACCCAGGGAGGGGTTTCATCATCCAAGTTGGCTGTTTCCCTTCTCAAGTTAAAAAAAAACCAGTCTAAACAACCTTCCCCTTTCTCTGCCCAAGACAAAACTGCTTTCCTAACCCACTATGGAGGGAAGACAAGTCGAATGTCTTGGATCTGTTCACTGCATTTATGTTTGTAACACTGTTTATAATACAGACCAGTCATAAGTTTTTCTTTCTGTGTAAGAAATTATCCTCAATTAGAAGACAGGTTCCAAATTGCACAAACATAGTATTTAGAAAAATTCTAAACAACATCAGTGCTGAAAAAATTGTTTCAGTACAAATAAAAATGAAAGGTACATTATTTGTGTGTGTCTGTATGCTGTATGTTTCAGTAGATTATTTGACCTATTCCTATTAAAGCCAGTCTTCCAATCAGGATGTTACTTGCTGATAGAAATTTTGAAAATTTGCATTAAAGTGCCATGTTTTCAGAAATTATGACAATATAAGAGAAAAAGGGAGTATCAGTATATTGTTCACATGTTACACTGTGCAAGCAACACTATCTGTTATTAAAGTAAAATATATATTTCTTTTTTCTTTTTTTTAATTAATAGCTGAGGATGTAATCCATCTGACAGTCAGAGTGCAACAGGGAGACCGTCCACAGAGATTTTTTTCTTGAGTATTATCCACCTGACTCTCTAGGTCCAGGGCCTCATACCTATTCTTTAAGAGCACCTGAGGAAGTGATGGGGGTCGGGAGAGACTTCTTTTATCTCTCTGGTCAGGGCCCCATTTCCATTCTGCCCCATTTACTTGGTCTGTTCATTCTGCCTGATGGGAAGAGGGGCAGGACATCTCTGACTCCTGCCAGGCTTCCTTTGGGGTTGAAAGGGTGCAACTCCACCAGTCTACTTCCCTTTCACTCTCCATAATACTCCTCAGCCTTTTCACTTCTTCCTTTAGCTCTGACACTAAACAGAGCAGATCATTCACTTGATCACACCTTATGCAGGTGTCTTTTGGACTGTCCTCTGCTACTAACACCAGGCTCATACACTCCCTGCAGTCAGTCACCCAGACAGCTGGGTCCTTCCTGGGGGGTTCTGTCTGGGTTAACACACCTCTGCTGGCAGCAGCAGCAATGGCTTTTGATAACTTATAAACCACTGCTGGATCTAGTCGACTTGGGAAAGGAAAAAAATCCAACCAACAAACAACAAAACCACACACACCTATCACACAACCCACCAGCAAGAGCCGGGAGAGTGGCTGTGCCCTTGCTGCACACCTAGCCTGCACGAACAGCCATGCAAACTACCATGCACAGTTTTAAGCTGTGACAGGGAAGGTTTAGGTTAAACATTAGGAAGAAGTTCTTTACAAAAAGAATGACTGGGCATTGGAATGGGCTGCCCAGGGAGGTGGTAGAATCAGTGTGCCTGGAGGTATTTAATAAGAGACTGGATGTGGCACTTAGTGGCCATAGTCTAGTTGACAAGGTGGTGTTAGGTCAAAGATTGAACTCGATGGACTCTAAAAGACTCTCAGAGGTCTTTTCCAACCTAGTGGATTCTGCAATTCTGTGAAAATCACTATTTGTTTTTCATTATGGAAACGACAATACATATTATTAGTAATAACTATCTGAGAAATGCACTAAAGATCCAAACCCATAGGTCCAGCTTTTCAAGTCTATATTTTTTGCTAGCTAAAATAGCATGTGTGTTAATCATTCACTGTTTAACTATTTGTTTCTAAAGAACAGAGAATAAGATAAAAGAAATCCTGTAGTGAGACACATTTGAAGAGCAAAGTATTTGCAACGTCTTTATTTCAGAGATATTTTATTTCAATGAAACAGTGGAATAAGCAAAAATTCATTTGCTGAGAAGAATAATGTGTCTGATTTTGTATCAAATACTGTGTATTCCTTGTGGAATATGGCTGATTGTGCATAGAAATATTGGTCAGCATGCCAGAGTGTTGTATTTCTGAAGAATATAGCTCAGAGGCAAGTCAACAGCAGTAGTATTTGATTTGTTGCTTGGCTAGACATGGAGTTAGAATCCATATTGCTTCATATACAATATTTTTATTCTTCTCTTGTGTAACTTCTTGAGTTTTACATAAAAAGTCTGCTTACATGTATAATTTTCTACCTGAATTTTCTACCAATGAAACAAAGAATTTTACGTAATTTCACTATGAGAAGTGAACTATATACATTTTATTATATATTATATATTTATATACCAACAGTCTTTACTCCTGGTTCTCTGCTAAAAGCCCTATTTTAATAATACCTCATGAGAGTTTTCTGAAAAAAAAAAAGTCATTAGAGTCTTTCTAAGAGTCAACAGACTAAGAGAATTTCATAATTATGTGTACATTGAAAGCTGTCTTTATAAAACTGTAATTAACTTATGATTTAAAATATATTTTTATTGGGTTTGTTATTCCCTTTTTCTTTGACTAGCTATGCAGAAAACTTCTTACACATCCATTTTGTCAGCTGTTACCCCTCTTTTACTTTAGCAGAACAAATATATGTATATTCCCTCTATATATGCTCACATATATAGCTTGCTTCCAATGCACATTTCTCTCTTGACAAGTATAAATAATTTATAGACACAATTTATTGCAAGATAGAAATATGCCAATACAAAGCAGAGAGAACCACCTTCTGTTCAGGAAAAAGCAATATAGTACCCAGAGTTGTAATAAACTGCATATTTTGTTAGGAAAGATATTTTATTGATTTATTTTCCACTTGTGTATTGCAGGTTTTTTTATAATCCAAGTACTGATTTTTATTTTTTTTTAATATCGTAGCTTAAATTACCAGAAGAGGAAAATAATTTTTCAAACTCTTATCTTTCGTGTGAGCTGTCCTTAAATGTGAGTAAAGTGGCTGTACTTAACTATGTAATAATCCACCATTCATGCTGAGTTAGCAAAGAGAAACAGGGTATCTCTTCAGGCATCAGTCTGCCGGATGTCCTTCTCAGAGAAATAAAAATCACTTCATCTCAAAATCACCTGCTTGAGATTGACCTCCACATGTTAAATCCCTCTGTAGGCAGATCTTAACAGCCATTTGTCTCTGACACTCCCCTGGTGCTGACTTTCCCTGAGGATAGAGAGAAACAGTAATATAGGATGCTATTTCCTCAATAATTAGCAATACCCTTGGCAAACTGATTCAGCTTTCTTCCTCAGACACCCTTGGGCATGATGATCTGCTCCTAGCCTCAGAAATTTCTACCCCTGGAGGTGTCTGAGCATATCCTCCTGAGAATCAGTCACTTGCTGATGACTTGGCTATTATGGAGTTGTCAAAGGCCTTTCTCACCTCTTGAAAGATATTTTCTCTCCATTTTGGTTAATAAAATATGTTGTTAATAACTATGAGTAATCAAACTACTACTTTCCTCTGTGAAATGACAGCTAAGAAATATCACAAATGTGCAATCTGACATATAAAGTATTCCGAGAATATAAAAATAATAAATATGCATAGCTAAACTGAGTTTAAAGATGCCAGGATGGTTAAAGAAGCTATCACCCTACACAGGATTAATATTTTTATAGAAACAATTGATTTTGTTGAAACTGGATTATTTCCATGCAGATTTTAAAGTGTATCAGATCCACTAGCTCTATAAAATTTTGCTGATTTGTCTCAGATTATCATTCAGAAATGAAGAAAAACTTGTCATGGAATAATATATTTTCAATATTTACTGGAAAAGAATGAAAACAGAAATGGAATGGAGGTTATCTTCTTTTAGCAGGCACTAAAAAAAACATATACAAAGCATCTTTAGAAAATAAAATGTAAGCATTTAATTACTCATCAGTGAAACTTAGGTTAAAGATATATTACAGGAGGTAAGATGTAATTCTAGAGAGAAGATGATCGTATTCCAGTTGGAGTCTTATTCTGCCTTGCAGGTGAATTTTGTTATCACTAAAGTAAGTAGCACTGGGGTTTTCGTGCATTTCTGTTAATTACACATAGTCCAATGGTCACAACACATTTAGAAAAGTCAAACACTTAGAAAGGGCAATCCCGATTTTTAAATTCTTCTTTCTGGTCCAACAAGTTGCAAGGTCAAGGCAACAGTAGTTGCTATATTACCAATATAGCACCTAAAACACCAGTCTACAGGGAGCAACAGGTTGGAACTCTGAGGGAGGGACCTCTTTGCAATTACAACTTCATCATGACGGAAAGAGGAGAGGCAGACACTGATCTCTTCTCTGCAATGACCAGTGACCGGACCCAAGGGAATGGCCTGAAATTGTGTCAGGGGAGGTTTAGGTTGGATATTAGAAAAAGGTTCTTCACTCAGAGGGTTTTTGGAACAGGCTTCCCAGGGAAGCAGTCACAGCACCAAGCCTGCCAGAGTTCCAGAAGCATTTGGACAATCTCTCTCTCTCTCTCTCTCTCTCTCTCTCTCTCTACCTCACATTTACTCTTAAATAAAATCCATACTATTGACTTTGGCATATGGTCTCATTTGCACTTTAATTCAGGCAGAGGCATCTTTTAATAATCAGATTGTAACAGGAATAGAGATTTCACATACTGGTGTTAGTTGTGCAAAGTATAAGGAAAGAGTATTAAACACATGAATTTTTTTCTCCATTTCTGTGTTTGTCTCGCTCTTGCTTTTCAAAAGAAACATTAATTTCGTTGCCATCAAGGCAATGGCTGAAACTCTTCAACAGGTCCTTTTTTGTCTTTGAAAAGAAAGGATATAAGGCCAAGCAGGACATTCCCATCTTGGCACTTGAGCTTCAGAAGTATCTTCAGAAGTCAAATTGTACTGGAAATACAAGTCCCTGCAGCTGTTAAAATTAGAATATAGGGATCTGCAAAGCAGAGGTCCTTTTAGAGTCTCAGTATTCTCTAAAAATCTTATATCTCTTTATAAATTTGTATGATATTTCACTCATTAAGACTAGGTATGTTTAAGACTTGTTCTTTTAATTACAAATATTCACAGCTTTGCAAAGTGGGATTGTTTTACTGCATTTACATCTCTGTTTCTTTTTCTTTAAATTTAAAAAGTGCTCTGAAGTAGATTTGTTCAGTGCCTAGACTTCTTCTAAGATTCTCAGGTTTATAAATTTTCAGTGGACTAATTAGAAATTTATATATTTTCAGGAGATGAGTTTCAGGGCTTATTATACCTTCTCTTCTGCCTACAGCCGTCAGCGTTGTTCTGATCAGAGCATATTGACACACCAAACAGCAAAACAGCCTAAAGATTAGGAGTGCCTATAGAAAAATTTGAAGTCCAGGATTCAATTTATTCATTGTCTATTTTGTGTAAGCTCCAGAATATTTATTTTAAAAGGAGTGGTGCCATATAACTGTATATCAGGTAACTGACATACAACCATATATTGGGTAACTGCAAACACCATTTATACATAAAAATATGCAGTATATCCAATTTCAATCAGAAAAATACTGGTTGTCTAAATTAAGGCTTAATTTTCCTGCTGTATACAAATGCATTATGATACAGACCTAAATGGCAGAATGCGAACTGGCATTTTCACAGAAGTCTCCCTGCATTCACTGCACAGAATGTCTTTGCCCTTAATGAACAAATAGTGAGTGTTTTTTTTCTATTCTGTTTGCTTAGAGATTCATATCTCATTTATTGTGCACTGTCCATATCCCACTGACTTCAGAACTATGTTTTGATTCACAAAAAGCCTCTTCCTGGATTCTTTGTAACTGCTTTTTTCATAAACACTATTTCATCCCTGTAACATTCTTATGAAAATAAGGGATATTATATTCTATAGATAGTTTGGTATCAGTGACATTTGACAGAGCTAACGCTGAAACCTTTTTTTCATCTCCTGCAAGCCTGTGCAGGAGACATTCAAACATCTGGCAACAAAAAATTGTATGGATTCTACAGAATAAAGGCATTACTGCTGCAAAGTCAGCTCTGCCACAGGTTCAGCATTTTCATGGAACAAATGTTTCAGGAATTTCACAGAAGAAGGTTAACATGGACATATTTAAATAAGTGCTACCAAAAAATATCTAGGACAAGACATGAAAATGCACAGTGATTGTAAGTGGACATTATCTAAGCTTGCTATACATCTTTGCTATGCAAAGAATGCATACCAATACTGAGTATAACATGTATTTTCCTTCTGGTATAAAGAAAGAACTGCAGAAAAAGGGAAAGACAACGCAATGTATAATTTAGTTACTTTTGTCTGCATCAGGACTGAAAGCTTTAACTCTTTGGCCTCTGCTGCTTGAGGTAATTGGCATAAAGTCAGTGATAATAGTAGATTTTTGACATTAGTGGGCTCCAGCACAGAAAGAAACAGGAAGTTTTGAGCCTTTGCCAACATCTGAAGAATAGTAAGACACAGATGTTTTGACTTGGGAAAGACAATGAACTCAAAGACATTATTTCATCAGCCTTCTTTCACCTAGATTTCCTGTGCAAACATATCTGCAATCACTTTCAGACTTGATTAATTTGGTGCAAAATCCAGCTTCCTATCCTAGCTTTTTCTGGCCTGCTCCAGTTCTGCTAACCCTTATGCAACCATACTGTCTCTATTCTGACATTATGGAAATGAAGCACAAAATCTAAAATTTATTTCAAATTTCTTTTGACAAAAATTTCAGTGAATTAACTCTTAGTGTTAAAAAACGAAAAATTTCTGTTTTACCAAAACTGCTTTATTCTGCTTACATATTTCAACTCCCAGATGGATGAATATTCATCTGTAAGACTGCAAGCTACTTGTATTATGTGACAGCATGTACAATTTTGGGCAGTACAATCAAGATGTCTGTGTAGTCCTCTAACAAGTCTATTCCTGCTTAATACAAGTGAACATCAGGCTTACAGCTTGTTTTCAACTAAGTTGGAATCATGCATTAGTATCTAAGAATGTTGGATATGGCCACTGAAAAATGAGTATTCAAATAGTGGGTTAATGCATCACAATTTCAAAACTAAGCTAAGTCTTCAGGGTAAAGGTGGAATTTTCAAAGTGTGAGCAAAATTCACTTTATAACAGCTAATGGTTACACTACTTAACCATGTTATGGAAAATGCTGATCTACATGTAGATGTGAAGCAAAGTAGATAGGCATATTTAAATGCCCCTGATCCTGGATGAATATTTTTTCTTTTGACTTTTTGCAAAAAATTCCTCACTCTTCAGTTTCATTTAGCTTCACTTTTACCATACTTCTGCTGCTTCCCTACAGAGGTTCCTCCATGCTTCCTCCCTGCCTGTATGGCCATCCAAACTGCCTGCCCAATGCAGTACTTTCAAGTATAATTTCTTCTGTGAAGCCTGCAAGAAAAATGAATTCAAATAACCATAGTTCAAGGAGAGGGTGGGAACATCTGCAAGTAGGTACAGTCATTGTTTCTGGCACACCACTAAACAGCAAATAGCAATGACTAATGCTGCCTTTTGTGAACATAAGGAGGCTTACAGGAATGTCATCTTGAACACTTTCATCCTCTGACAGTGATGTATCACTAATAAAAGAGTCCCTGTTGTGAGAGATCTTCCTTCCAGGATGCTGCCAAAAGGTCATTCCCCCTCAACTAATGTGCTTGTGGATCTGCATCCATTGCTAGTGTTCTTAAGTTTCAACCCCACAGAGGGAACTCCTTGGTCTGTTTTAAACTGCTGTTTTAGTTTCATCATTAAAGAAACTTCTTCCTCATTCCCTGCCAGCTGCTGCTATAATTTAGCTAGACCTTTGCCCATGAGAAGCTGTAGAAGGGAAGGGAGCATGGTAAGACATAGACCTGATTGATTTTAAATTGGCACATGCTGTTATCTAGTAACTAAGTGGTCTGTAAAGGGTGATGTTTTGCTCTGTGGGACAGAAAGCTACAATGAAAAAGACAAAGTACCAGAAGTGAGAGCAGCAGGAAAAAAAATAGGTATTTGTCTCAAGGCTAACATATTGGCTTTTACTTGCTTAAATTCTTCCCATGGGTATCACAAGAGTACACACATTCACACACATATATATATATAAATCCTCTGTATTCTGGCTTCAAGGATGTAGAATAGTTCAACGTCATGTTACATAATCTAATCTCTTCCTTTGAAAACTTATGCTTCAGCAAGAGAATACAAAACCACCCAATGTAAACCAGTTATTTCCTGTGTATTCCTTAGCCTATGACTCTCTTTCTTCAAACATTGTAAAATTAAAAACATGCCTGGAATTAAAAAAAAAAAAAGGCTTCTATACTAAGCTAGATGATTTGACTCAATAATGTATGTTTGGGTCGATTAGTGAACAAGCAAAAAGTACAAACAGAACAAAGACTGGCCAGAAGGACGAGGGAAGTGATTCTTCCCTGGTACACAGCACTGGTTAGGCCACACCTCGAGTACTGTGTTCAGTTCTGTAATGGGTTAACCTTGGCTGGCTGCCAGGTGCCCACCGTTGCTCTAACCCCTTCTTCCCCCTCCCAGCCAGGCAGGGGGAAAAGAATGAGATGGTAAACAGTGGGTTGGGATAAGGCAGTTCACTAAGAGCAAAAGCAAAAGCAAAGCAAAGCAAAGCAAAGCAAAGCAAAGCAAAGCACGTATAATCTCTACTTCCCATCCGCAGCGATGACCGGCAACATCCAGAGAAGCAGGGCTTCAAAAGGCTTAGTGATTCTCTCAGTGGGCCACCATTGGAAACAGTGGATGCCTCTCCACTTCCTGCTTCTCCCCAGCTTTATACCTGAGCTGATGTCATATGGTTTGGAATATCCCTTTGGTCAGTTTGGGTCAGCTGGCCCACTTGTGTCCCCTCCCAGAATCTTGCCCTCAGCTGGGGAAGACACACCACAGTCCCAGTGCTGCGCTCAGCAGTAGTCAAAACACTGGCGTGTTATCAGCACCATTCCAGCCACAAATGCACAGCACAGCACTGTGGGGGCTGCTATACGGGGAAATAGGCAGACTCAATACAAGTTCTGGACCTCTCAGTTTAAGACAGACATTGAGATGCTTGAATTCGTCCAGAGAAGGGCAACAAGAATGGTGAAGGGTCTAGAGCACGAGCCTTATGGAGAGTGACTGAGGGACCTGGAGTTGTTTAGCCTGGAGAAGACACGGCTCACTCTCTACAACTACTTAAAAGGAGATTGTAACTAGGTGAGGGTCGATCTCTTCTCCTAGACAACCAGTGACAGAATGAGAGGACACAGTCTCAAGCTGCATCAGGGGAAGTTTAGGCTGGATGTTAGGAAAAAATTTTTCACAGAAAGAGTGATTGACCATTGGAATGGGCTGCCCAGGAAGGTGGTGGAGTCACCATCCCTGGAAGTGTTTAAAAGAAGACTGAATGAGGCAGTGCCATGGTTTAGTAGATGAGATGGTATTAGGTCGAAGGTTGAACTTGATGTTCTCAAAGCTCTTTTCCAATCTAGTTAATTCTGTGATATAGTAGGCTATAGTAGGCTAAGAAGCCCAACACGTGCAGCTCTTCTGTAAGAGCAAAGTTTTAAGATGTCAGTGTGTTAGCATTTTCAGACTATGTGGGGATTGATTATGCTCAGGTGAAAAGTTATGTGTAAGTGCTTTGTGTGTATAAACATCCTTTGGAGGGAGGAACAAAACTTTAGTTCTGCAGTGTATAACTTGGAAGGAATACCACTCTGCTAAGTTGGAATCAATACCTGAATTCAAAATTTTAAACTTAAACTGGAAACTTTTGAGGAAGAAACCTCATAATTTTACCTCTGTCATTGCTGTGCAAATATGAAAAATTATGACGGGCACAAGTACACTCAGTGTTTTACTGAAATGGATTTTAGGGACAATGGAGCAAGCAAGTATGCAAGTGTCTGTGGGTTTGAATATGCACACATTTGTGTGGCTCTATAATCCATAAAAAAAAAATTTCCTTCCATAAACAAAAAATTTTAAACAGATGACATTTATTTAAATAATGATACCAGCCAATATCATTAGTATTGCCTTTGTCCTACTTCCTCACTGGCAATTCAGAAAAACAGAGTGATATAAAAAGCAAATGTGGTGGTTTAAGCACCACAATATTAACTAGGGGGCACTCTTAGTAATGACGAGAAGAATGACAGAATGTGACAACAGCGAAACACTTTATTTGTCTGGAGCTCAAAGAAAACACAGTTTAGGGAACCCCAGACTCAACACATAAAACAAGCACCCGGCAAAACCACAAAAAGGAAAAACCAAGAAAAAAGGAATAAGGGAACTGCTTTCAAAGGCCAGCCAAACTGGCCACAGAGAGGCAGTGGAAAAGGAAGAGCCACTTTCTCTTTCTTCTGGAATCTCTGAAAAAAAACCAACAACACAGTGAAAGGTTCTCCCCCCCCCCAACCCGGGATGTTATTTGGGGAAGCTTTCAACCTGTAGTTGTGCTCGTGTGGCTCCAATGCCGATGGAGGTGGGCTGAGTCAAGCCACGGGGCCTGGGAGTAGGAGAGGGGGAGCCGTGCTGCTGCTCTCCAGCTTTGCAGGAAGCCAAAGAGAGTGAACTTCCGTTTCTTCGGGCTTTTAAGCTCTCCCAGCCCCACGTCAGTCCCGTGATCTTCTTCCTGGTTTTCGCCGCCTCGGATTGGCCAGCGGTCTGGGCTCCACTTCCTCCTTTGAGGCTCCCGGCTCCAACAAAATGGCGGTTCCCGCCAAAATCTGCGAGCCAACAGCCTCCCGGCGCCATCTTTTGCCGCGGGATGGCTGCCGCCTCCCAGAGCACCCGCCGCCCACAGAACCCACAAAAGGGGGGTCTGGGGCTGACCGGGGCCACAGGAGCTGCCCGGGCCGCGACCACGCCCCTCCCGCCGTGCGGGGGCTGCCCCCGGGGCTGCCGGCACCGTGGGCTTCTTGTTAGCTTTCCCTCGCGGCAGCGCGGGGCCGACGCCGTCCTCAGGGCACTCCCGTGGTGGCGTGGGGCTGCCCCGCGCCGGGAGGGACCTGGTGCGTTGACACTGCTACCCACACGGCCAGGGCCGTGTGTCGAGCTTCCCCCTCCCCCCCGCCCGCAGGCGCCGCGGGTGGGGGGGGGAAAGCCCGCACCGGCACCGTGGGCTCCTGGGAGCCGCATTGAAACAGGGAGGGGAGCGAGGGAAGGAAAAAAACTGAAAAACCAGGGTTTACATTGAGAACAGGGGGATCCCGTCCCCTTTTCCCCTCCCCGCTCCCTCCAAGAACCTGCCAGCACACCTCCCTGCACCCCCCCCCCCCCCCTTTTCAACCCACTACAGCAAAGCTGAGTGATTTTCACAGATAACAAATTTTTATTCTGAGAGGTTAGTTTAGAAAAAGACGTAACACCTTCTTCAACTATAATACCAATTAACCTTTTAAAGAATCTTCATTATGTGAAAATAGAGTAAATGTACAGTAGTTAACAAATCCTGCATAACCTGAAAATTTCAAAAAGAATGCTGGAAATGTTTCCTGAATTTATGGGGATTTTTTAATAGTATGTAGTATATTTTCTGCATATGTATTTCCTTGAAAATGCCAAAAATTTTTGAGCAACTGTCTTTCAAAGCAACAGTAGAGTTTTTGGGGATGGATGGAAATCCATTGTAGATATGAAAATAGCTGACTCCATTATTTGAAGCACAGGTCTAAGCCGTGTGGTATTTAATCTTTAAAATAGTTCATAAATGCATTCTTTACCATAGTGATAATAAAAACAAAATAATAATTTGCTTAGAAATGGTCAACATTTTTTATCACTTCTTAAAATGCAATGTATCCTTTATACTACCAGAAACTTAACCTATATATTTTGAAGAAACATTTGCAGTTCTTGTAAGTTTAAAATTAGACCAAGCAGCTTTGTTTGGCTTGTGCCTTTATGTAAGTCACACTCTCCTTCTGCTCAACCTGCTGCTCTGCTCTTGTGAGCCAGCGGGGCATTCAAACATGTGAATCATGCACACTGCAAACTTCAATAGTAAACACTGGACAGCAGTTATTTTGAAGAAGAGGCTCACTTCTGACAGCTTTTGTGACCTACTAGCATTTTATTTAGCTTTTATTTCTGGGTAATTTTTTCCAGGTAAAGCAAGAAAAATATTGTGAAAATTGCAAGTACTGAAGTGGAAAGCAAAGCTCTATCTTTCTGACTGTTCCCCCTTTGTTTCTTATTTACCTTGCATCTTTATTAGAATAAAAGGAACATGGAGGGCAGTAGCTCTTGTGGAAGTGTAGACATTACCTGCTTTTTCAGTTTGTTTAAAGGGCATAGCCAGCAGTTCTGGGAATGATTTCAAAGGAACCAGTTAGGTGGGAAAAGGCAAGGTGTGAATATTATAAGTCTCTACAATTATTTTGTTCATCCTTTTTTACATATATGGAAATGAGAAAAAAAGAGTAATACCAAGCAATTTCAGGCAAGAAAAGGAGCAATTCACCATACTGAGATATGATTTGGATTCATTTGACCATATAGCTTGCTGTAATGGTATATATTTCTCAAGCATCTTTCATATGTTTCAGCATGTACTAATGCTATTTTGATTTTTGAAGGATCTCAGTAATTATGCAATTTTTAATCCTTACTTATCTCTTAGGACTTAAAATTTTGCATTTGCAAAATGTTTTCATCCAAATATTATAATATAATGTGTTACAATGTCAATCTTTGGTGAATCAAACCAAACCCTAATGACAGTCACAAACTTCAAGGCTCCTCCTTCTACACCTGCTTGAAAGATAGGATGGAGTTTCTACTGTATAAGTGCAAATTAACATCCTCTATCTAAGGATATGAAGAGTCTTCAGCTGTCCTGAGAGCACCATTAAATTTTGCTTCAGCTTTTCTTCCTCATCTACACTAAGGCCTTTCAAATACAACCCCAGCAATGTGCTGAACCCAGGCTGGCAGGCATAGCTAGTTGTTGTTTTTTTTTCCCCACTGAGCAATGTGTTCTTTGACAAGGTGATTAGTAAACTTGGGGAATTGTTAGGCAACCTTCTGTTTTTTAGACATCTGTGGACTCATTTCACTTGTAATTTCACATCTAATTTAATTTTTATATGTTCTCAAAAATACCTAGTGCCCAATCCATTTGTCTGCCATAAAAGTACCTCAGTGATTTATTTTACAGTTAAATCCTTTCCTCGGAATGGCAAAGAATCATAAATATAATTCTAATCTGAATAAATAACCACTTTGTCATCTTGTGAGAGCCAGAGATGAAATTCACAAGAAATATATAGAGATAACTGGATTATAACTCCATATGACTCCAAGAATAAAACATATTTCTCAATACTGTTTTCCTCAAATTTCTACTGCACATAGATACCTAGGCATGTATATATTAGAGTTTTACCAAACTAACAAAATCAATTTAGAATCTGATCTAGTTTAAATTGGTAGAAACCTTATAAATAGATTTAAGTGAAGTAATTTTGAATTTGTGTAGAATTATATCAATTTCAGCCACAGCTAAACTGCTTAGGTGGAACAAGTGAATTGCCAAATTGTTCTGATCCATGGGTTACTGCACCAAAAGCAGGGGTTTGTATTGCTTTAATGTGATAAATATCAAATATTTTTATTAAAGTTTAGACATAATGTCCGAGCAAGAAATTGTTTAAATATTATCCTTTAACATGGAAAAGACGCAAAAGAGATCCGTAGCTTGGCTTCATATTTTCAATAAATATATACACCCGTTTAAAATTCTTTTCTCCAGTACATTTAGTCCTACTTTAGACAACTGCAAAGTACTGGAAAAATAGGCTGCTAATATGTTGGAAGCTTGAAGATAAAAATCAAAGTGGTGACCTTGTTCTCTTTGTCTCAGTAACATAAAATTTGACCTGCCATTTTGGGTCCTCATGGAATAAAAAGATTTGGGTGCCTTAAATTTACAATGAACAAACATTAAATAATAGGAAATTAATACGGACATCATAATCTCTGAGGAAAAATTCTCTAAGGAAAAGAATTTGAGAACTGGTTCTCCCTCAAATGTATAAAGTGAGAGTCCTTGACCTACTCTCTGAAATAAATCACCTATTTTGTTCTGTAAAACTTATGTTTCAAGTGTAATTGAAAGTATTTCTCCTCTCAAAATAAAGTCTTATGTTGGTCCATATGAGCCAGAACAACATATTCAAGAAAATAGTCTTATGCTTCAATCAACTAAGGAAAAGGAAAATTTATTTCAAACTGTCCAGGGACTTAAATTGACCTACAAAAAGAATTATGGCCCTTTATCCTCCATTTTCTATTGAGAAAAGACATAATTTTATTAATTGCCTGGAATATTTAGAAGTGTTACTTCATCACTGTCAGAAGATGTTTTCCAGTCCTGGATATGTCAAACATATAGAAGAATCTTATTCAAGTAAAACAACCTTTCTTCTCTAGTCTTATGGGTGGGTTAAAAATGGGAAATCTGCAGACTCATATTTCTCAATAAATTGTTTTCCTTCATTTCACTATTAGATGCACCATCTGCCAGAGATTTATTTCAATTTTCATGGAAAGCAGATTTTACTCGTTGGATAATTTGCCAAATATTTATTTGTTTGGAATACATGAAGTCAAAAGCCAGCATGTGAAACAGTTCTCTTCAGTCAACTCCAAAACTCATAGGAATGAAAGGCGTAAAGAAGACAACCAAACCAAACATATTTATATATTAACCAGGTCGGATTTCAGATGATAAGAACAGAAATGAGTAGCTAAGCCCATTAATTTTACTTTGGGCACAGCTCTGAGACACAGGTCAAATTTCAGCTCAAGCCCTCTGTATTAAGAATGTTCTAATTTTTTCAGTGTGATCACAGTGTCATATGGACTGTGATACTCTGTTCCTCTTTAACTGCCTTTCTGCATCAGAAAATACATACCACAATACTGAGGAAGTCTGGCAAACAGAGGAAAGGAGAAAGGTTTCTCCCAATTTAAACGTAGCAACCCATGAACACAACTCTGATTTTCCACATGCTAGTAATTCATGTCAGATTTTTTTCTAGATAACACAGGATGAGGGAGGCAAAGGGCTGGTCAGAAAAGTTTAGTTTGTGTACTCTGTAATGCTTTTGTGGTTTCATACCAATCTTTCTTGACTACAGTATTCCTTCTTTTAGCACTTCCAGGCTATTAGGCAGTAAAAATGACTGTGTACACCGTCTTGGGTGTCTGTGCTGAAGTGTGGGCAGAGGAAGGAGCTACATAGGTGGCCTCCGTGAGAAGAGACTAAGGACTGCTCTATGCTGGACATTACCAGATCCAGACAACTCCACAGCAAACCTTCCACAGGTCCAAGCTCATGGTGCGTCTGAGAAAACATTAAAAAGGGTAAAATCATTGTAGTGTTTTAAAAAAAGTGAGGAGGAAAAAAGTGCAAGACATAAGGTCAGTGAAGAAGGAGAGGGAGGATACCCTGCCGGCAGCCCATGGAGGATGACGTGTTAGAGTAGATGGGTATTTTCTGCATGACATGGAATGACCACACTGAAGCAGGCTTATCCTGAAGGGCAGCAGCCCACAGAAAGGGCTAGGGCAGGGAAAAAGTGTGAGGAAGAATGAGAAGTAGAGACAAATTATAACAGTTTGACTACAAATCCCATCACCTCTCATTCTTTCCCTCCCC
>VXBA01001477.1:254069-276333 GCA_013399895.1 Serilophus lunatus
CCCCCCCCCCCCCATTTCCTTATCCCTCTGCGTTGCGCAGAGGTAGAGAAGTAGGGGAGTTGGGAATAAAGAACTGAGTCTGAATGAAAAAGACCTGGGGGGAAGACAGGAGGGTGTTTAATTTTTGTATTTGTTTCTCACTGTCTGAGTCTATTTCAAATGACAATACCTTAAATTAATTTTTGCTAAGTTGGTCTGTTCTGCTCATGATGACAGTTAGTGAGCAATCTCTCTCAAGAGCAACTTCTCTTGACCCATGATCTTTTCAACCGTACTTTCTTCCCTTGTCCTTTTGAGGAGAGAGATAAGAGAGCAGCTGGGCAAGTTTCTGATAGCCAGTCAAGGTCAAACCACCACACAAGAACAGCAACTTCTGAAATTATATGTTTTGTTTTAGCATAATAGTATTTAAAAATATTAAATACCATTGAGTACTATTGACCACATTTAAAAATATAATGATAAGAGAATTGTTAATCAAAATACAAATAAATAGCAAAATCCAACAATCATTCCTTTAATAACTCACACTCCCTTCTCAACCAAAATCCTAGGAGGTAAAAACCTCTTTTCTAAAAAGAGATCAGAGTGTGCAGTATTTAGCTTTAATCATTTCAATATTTTAAGTCTGTACTTTTTATTCAGCAGCTTGCTGCAAAAGATACTGCTTTGTGTCCTGTCCAAGGGCTATACTTTTCTTGTCCTTATTTAAAGTGTATCATCTACATCAAGATTAATATTATGCATACATATCCTTAGGTATTTCCTTGATATCCTCTCTTACCAACTTTCTACTAAGAAGATTATTTTCTTTTGAAAGCTTTGATTTTTGATAATGCAGAAACATGTCACAGTTGCTAATTGGTGTATTAGTTGAATAGCAAGAACTATACAGGCAAGGCTGCTCCTTAAGATATAAATTTTAAACAGGAAAAAAGAGTTAATCAATGCTGTATGCTAAACTACTCATACCATATAGTGATAGTACTATTGCAATGAAATAAATAACATACACATAAAAATTCAATTCAATATTTGAACTTTTTATTATTATAATATAATCTAAAAAATACTTTTAATATATCTTTAATAGGAGCAGAATCAACACCTCTAGATTAGAAGTCATATTCACTGAGTGCTTTAGATGCTTTAGGGCTTAGTTACACCACATATAATTTTTAATTATTTTATAAAAATATGAGTCTTAATAACCCTTCATTGAAAGCATTATAATAAAATTTGCAGAAAGTAGTACTCTGAGGAGAAAGCATATTTGGCTAGGCCAATAATGCTGCAAAAAAAAATCTTGGACATATTGAAATATAGACATTAAAATCTCTTTTCAAAGAAAGGGGTCTGATTTATCATTTATTTAAAAAAAAAAAAAGAAAAAGAAAAAAAGCAAGAATTACTCATTCAGAAATATGACTGAAAATGCTATTGTTACTTTATTTTTCTTTTCTTTTTCTGCAGTAGCTCATGGAAACTGTGAAATATCTATTCACTCCACAGTGATTTAGATGTCTGTGTCACAGTTCTAAGCTGTTAGTAAAAGGATGGCCACTCGATCTTGCAGAGAACTCACTTTTACCTCTATGCATTCAGCACTAGATTAGAGATCTCAGGAGGAGACATCTGGTCTGAGATCCTTTCTTCTTTGAGACATAGACCCATTCTGACTTGTTTTTTCTCTGCAGAGGCATGTTGTGTTGCAAACACAGAGAAGGAAAACTGAAGAAGGGACTGACAAAACAAGATATCCCTTTCAGTTGGGGTCGGGAAGGATCATTTTAGGATTTAAGAAATGCTTTAGGGTATCAGAAAGCGGGGCCACAGGGGAGAGGAGCAGACAGATGCCTGTAGGGACAAGATATTGTCACAAGATAAGGTAGCATAGAGAACAAGGAGTAGATACTACACAGGCTTAGAGATAGCAATTAGAACAACGTCCCAAGGCCCCGGGAGAAAAACATGTTTTCTGCAGTTTTGCAGGTGTGCAGGGCTCAGCTACTTGGTGGGAGGGGTATCTGAGTCCCTGTGGTGGGGCAGGGAATGGGGAGGGACCTCGAACTCAGGAGCCAATCACGAAATGTCGAACACTTACCACTGGGGAGGGAGGTGTACCATCACGCATCCCACATGGCTCGGGGAGTGAGTTTTTTCAATGTAACAGTAACCTAGCTCCCTGTGCAGAACAAATATACCTTGTCATAACTAGGCCTAAGTTGTGAAATTGGTTTCTACACATCACCTTTATGGAAGAAATTGTTCTTTCATGTTTCTATACGTGAAAAAAAAACCAAACGTAATTAAAAATATTCAGTTGCTTGACATTCAAATTAAAATGTGTTTAATTCAGAAGGTCTTCAAACAGGTAAAATATTTAACCTATACAGAGAGATATTTTAATGTTATATCATTAAAAAGTATTTTAATTTTTTTGTGGTTTATTATTGCAAAAGGATACAATAAAGTGCATGAACAAGAGATGTTTTGGATAAGTTGCCAAGAACTGGTTATATTTGAGATACATTATGTTTCTAGTCAGCTCTGTGGATTCCATAAAATTCCAAATCTCCTCTAGATCTTTCACAAAAAAAGAATGGAATTACCATTAAAAATTCTAAGGATCTATTTGTGTGGCTGAGGTAAATCAGTAGGTTCAGTAAAAAGTGAGAGCAATAGAAATCTCTGAATGTTCACCATCTAAAGAGATTTTAATATATATCTTTGCCTCTTCTGACAAGAATTAGATTTCTTTAGGTAGTAAAGAAGATTGACCTGTATGGAAAATGTTTTTTCCTAGATCCCTTCCTAAACATTCATCATTTCAAATGATCTTTTTCCAAGCCATTTACTAACCAAGAATTTTCAGAATAAATTATTTGGATAATAATTTGAAATACTGAATAAATTAGAGAAAAATCATAGTCTGTTCATTGAAAATTCATACACTGAAATTAGTAAAATTCATCAAATAAACTGCTAGATATAAATTAATTATTTGCGTTAGCTCAAAACCTAAGTAATATTTAAGCTCTGTAAGCAGTGTACTGAACAGTGCAGTTGGAAAAAAAAAATTGCATCAAGTAGATACTCAACATCTTTCTTATTTGAAGATGGAAATAAGTTCTATTTCCTTAGTGATTTAAAACAAATATTATTGGGGAGGTCTAATCATAGACTACCGAGCTCATCTTAACTATATTCTATTTCAATATTTTGTTCCCTCAAGATACTATGCATTTTTTCTTGAATTAATCTTATTCGGCATAGATGGATCTTTTCCTCAATGTATATCTTCCCTAGTTTAACTTTGGTCCTCTTATTTTGAATCATATGTAGTCAGTGGAAAATAGTACCTGAAGTTGAAGTCATTGGCAAGATTAAAGATTTAATGCACCTGAAATAAATTTAAACATCTCATTTTGCAGGAAATATTAGTCCAGTTTCTTTGTCTGATTTTGTAACTTATTCTATTATTCTACAAAACTTATTCTTTATCTGATTTTTTTTTTTTTCTGAACCAGATTAAATGCAGTTTTCTTAAGAAGTACAATTCAAATCTAGGAAGCCCTAAGAAGTGGGAAGCAAAAGCCCTAAATCTCTGGTACCAACTAAATCTCTTCAGTGTTTGTCCTTTTAGTGATCCAAACCTGAAAATGAACAACTGATTAAGTGTTCTATCAGCTCAAATAAAACTCTTTTAATTTCTCAGAAATAATAATTTTTTTTTGTTATGTTCTTTTCTAATTGTGCCCCAAATTCAGTCTTGATTTCTTTGTTTCTAATCAATGCAAACCAACAAACAAAACAAACAACAAAACAATCAACAAGTGCACAAAGAAACAAACAAGCAAAAAACCCACAAAACCTAAAATCATACCAAACCAAACTTTACAGACAAGCAAAAGAGAGATTTTTGAGACCAGTAGCTCTAACTGAAACCCAGCTGCTAAGGTCATGATATCGCCATGCTGATCTCCTTAGATCTATCTGTCTCACCTTCCTGCAACTTGAAGGTTTGGAACTGCCCAAGCTGACATTAGATTAAGCAGCAAGTAATGACAGTTCAGAGTGAAAAACATTGGCATAAAAAAGACATGAACACTCACTGGTCTGAGTCCAGGAAAGGAAAGGAAAGAGAGGAGGTAACACAGATATTGGTGTACGAAGAAGCAACATTTACTGAAGGCACAAAGTTCTGCCATGTTTTAGAAGGGTGTTTTGTTTATGTAAGTTGCAAACTGTAAATTTAAAATGGGATAAAGAAAGATAAAAAAATTAAAATAGCATTTATTTTTCTATTGATTACTCCTCAGATCTACGTGCTGAAAGAGGTACATATAGTTTTGGTCAAGCATAACTTACTGTTCTGGTTTGGACACTAGGAGGCACTATCAATTTTGAGAGACTTAATAGAAAAAAACAACCAAAAATAATTTATTAACTAGGGGTTATATGAGCTGTGGGGCCCCACTGAAAGCATACACCAATTATACAAACAACGACCTGACAATAATACATGAAAAAAAGAGAAAACCGCTCTGCTGCCCCGGACCATGGCAGCATGTGCTGGGCTGTGGAGGGAGAGGAAGGAAGGAAGGCTGGCCTGTGAATGGCACTGGTCCCACTCTGGAGCTGCTGGAAAAGAATGACAGTGAAAAGGAATCCCAGGGGGAACCCAAAGGGAGAGATACCACAAAATCCTGTTGCCTCCATGGGGTTCCTCTGCTGGCACTGCCCAAGCTCCATTGACACCACATGGCAAGGGACCAAGAAGGAGGGGGAGTCGTGCCTCTCAGCACCAAAGGAGCTGAAAAGAGAAGGGACTTCTGTTCCTCTGGGTTTAATGGAGTGAGGGTTTTCTTGGGGCACCTTTCCTGGGCGTGCCGCTTTCCCATTGGATGGCAGAAGTTGTTGTTGCCCCCTCTCCAAGATTTCACCACGAAGTAATATGGTGTTTCCACCAAAAACGCATTGTGGTGGGCACCCAGGGGCCCGGAGGTGCCAGCGGCACCACTAGTGGGGCCATGCCCACCGCCACAGGTCCGCTCTGCACGGTGATGCTGGCCTGAGAACTGGCCCTGCCCTGTGCACTGGCTGCCACCACTGCTGCTATGCAGCTCCCCCCACGCTCCACTCATGGCTTGCAACAGGGCTGCAAGGGAATAGGTGGAGGTGGCAGCTACCATGCCCAGCAGGGTGTCCAGAGCAGCTGCAGCTCCCGCCTCTGTGGGGCCACCCTGTACCGTGGTGCCAGCCACGGGGTAACAGCCCTGGCCTCAGCCCTAGGGGCCGGAGCAGGCGTCGCGCCCTGTAACCAACCCAGGGGCTTGTCCCCACGCAGCCACTTGCCGCACCCGCCATGGCAGCACAGAGCAGGTGGGAAGCTCTAGTACCTACCGGGCCACTGGCAGGATAGGTGCAGGCACAGGGTGGCTGAGAAGCGGCAGCAGCATGGTAGTGCAAACATGGCTGCCTGGCTCTGCCTGCACCCTGTGCCCTCTGGTTCACCAGTAGTGGGGGCACGAGTCAGCTCTGCCTCTTCTGGTCTGCTCTGCTGCCGCCCGTGCTGCCACTCTGCTGCCGGGTCCAGCCCCCACCATCCATTCAGCGGGACCAGCCCCCACTGCGGGTCGGCCCCTGTGCCTGCCGGGCCATCGACAGTGGGCACACAGGGCTCGGCCTCAGCCGTCCTCGCCTGTTTTCCCCTGTCAGAAAAAACAAAGAAAAAAGTTTTATAAGACAAATCCCACTCCCTCCCCCCTTCCTGGTTTCACTTTTCACGAATGAAACAATTTCAGTTCCTCATTTTATTCAAGCATTTTTTACCTCATTTGACAGTGAGCTTATACACCTTTCTAACATATATTACAATGCTATGCGCTATGTGCTTCTTTTCTCGCTTCCCAAAGAACAGTGCACCTCACCTACTCAAGTACGTTCAATCTTAACAATATACCAATGTGATAGGGTATCTTATGTAGTTCTTTATATTTTTAATACAAGTTTTAGGCAGTTAAATAAAAGAAGTAGTATTCCAAACTCACTAAATTTCTATTCCTCTAATATGATATGAGGACTACTTAGATCTTCCATTATCTAGAAGTGCTGGAAAGCAGACTAATACTACTGACTGTAACACAGCTGATAATAAGTTATAGTGGATCATTTCTAAATCCTACAAAAATCTATTTGAAACCTTCATTTTAGGTCAAGTTTAACACCCTGACTCTAATTTTCACTGAGTCTTACCGTACACAAATTTCCTTTAGCATCATTTGAAGCTTCTATTCCTAATGAAAGCAAGAAAATTATTTAAAGAAATCCTCTTCTTGCCAGGTTTATCTATATTGCAAGAAAAAAGGATTTCCCTTTATTGCTTGCAATGTGACAATTTGAACTGAATAATTGAGCAGCTCCATTGAAATATTTGAAGTATTTCAGATAAATAAACCGAGAATCTACACATTCACTATATTTTTTGTCTTCAGACAACTCAACTTAGACTTCTCGAGTAGAAAATCTCCACTGCAGTTGTCACTCAGAGCAGGTATGTTCAAATCGAGAAGCACAGTCCACATTCAGAGATCTCCACTTCAGTCGTCTCAAGGGTGAAAATTCAGTACATTTTTCTTACATTTTACTTTTTTCTCTGAAGACCTCCTTGAAAATGTTTTGTGTCTGTAAATCACAAAACCTTATTTCAGGTCTGTTTTTGATGCTGTGTGCATTGACTCAAAGATGTCTCTAAGACAAAAGGAAGACTTTATTTTGTATCGGAGTTCATCATTTGACTTGTAGAAAATACTTTGATACTATTTTTATAGACAAATCCAAGAAGTAAAACTAGTCCTAAGGCCAACTGGTCCTCACAGCCTCACATCTTTCATATGTGCAAGAGCTAAAGTACATATGAAGAAGTGCTTCCTCCAATTTAGGATGAAAAATAGAATGAGAAAAATTTTATCATCCTCACAGAGTAACAGAATGGGCATTCTCCCTGCAAGAGTGAGACTAACTTCCGTTTTCTTACAGTGAAAATATTTAGCTGTATGCTACAGGGCTTGCAATCAGGTCTTCTAAATAAAGTCATATTTTGTGTTTCTGGGTTCTTATTTTGAATTATAGGAACAGGTAGTTCATAAAAAAGGCCTTTTGTCATGTGTACCTCTGTACACAAAATACTGATTATTTATATCTTTATATTGGAACATATTTCTGCAGCATCGATTAGTGAAACATTATTAAAATAATAATTTCAAAATACTTCACACTGTTAAGAAATTTTCTTCTACTCCTTCCTGTCAGCATCATTTACTGCATCATTATTTCTGAGCAAGAGGAAATGCCAGTAACTTTTATACATTCTTCTATGGAATCACAGATTCTAAGATTCACAACAGTCTTTAAATCTTCAACCGAATATGTTTTATCTGTGTGTAGTGAGTTAGGAAAGCAGTTTTTGCATTTTAGTTTGGGGGGAGAGGAATTGCCTTTTGAACTTGTTTTTTTGTTTTGTTTTGTTTTTTTTTTTTTTTCTGAGAAGGGAAACAGGCAAGGGTGGTGAAACCCTCCTCCTGAGTGCCAGCGGGCTGGGTGCATCTCCAGGTGCCTGCGAGGAGCGAGCCCGGGGATGTGCCTTGCCGCAGAGCACCCCCGGCAGCCGTGCTGAGATCGAGGGTTCTTCCAGGCCATGCAGGCGGCTTGGGCTGCGCCGGGGCATGGAGTGTCTACCTGGCTGCTGAGTCTGTCCATGAGTGCCTGCGGGTCTGGCCTGGCATGACCCATGCCTGTATGCAGGGCACCCCCAGGGCCATGCTTGGTCTGTACCCAGGTGTCTGTGGGGTGGCAGCCTGGCCTCCCAGCAGGGCGGAGTTCCCACAGCCCTGACAGCCATGCCGACGGTGGAGGGGTTGTCCTTGGTGGCAGAAGACCAAGAAAGAAGAAATCATATCTCTTCTACAGTTTGGCCTTGTACACCATTAGCCAAAGTATTCTGGAGCATCTATCCTGTGAAGACAGACAGAGAATTGAGACTGCTCAGTCTAAATGAAAAGAAAGCTCCAGCAAGAGCTCTTTGCAGCATTTCATTACTTAAAAGGAGCTTATAAAAAGGATAGAGATCAACTTTTTACAAGGGCAGATAATGACAGGACAAGGAGGAATGGTTCTAAACTGAAAGAGGAGTGATTTAGACTAGATGTTAGAAAGAAATTCTTTACTCAGAGACTGATGAGGCGTTAGAGCATCTTGGTCAGAGAAGTTGTACACGCTCCATCTCTGGAATTGTTGAAGGCCAGGTTGTATGAGGCTTTGAGGAACCTGGTCTAGTGGAAGGTGTCTCTGCCCATGGTTGGGGGTTGGAACTAGATAATCTTTACGGTCCTTTCCATTCCAAGCCATTCTATGATTCTATGNGATAGAGATCAACTTTTTACAAGGGCAGATAATGACAGGACAAGGAGGAATGGTTCTAAACTGAAAGAGGAGTGATTTAGACTAGATGTTAGAAAGAAATTCTTTACTCAGAGACTGATGAGGCGTTAGAGCATCTTGGTCAGAGAAGTTGTACACGCTCCATCTCTGGAATTGTTGAAGGCCAGGTTGTATGAGGCTTTGAGGAACCTGGTCTAGTGGAAGGTGTCTCTGCCCATGGTTGGGGGTTGGAACTAGATAATCTTTACGGTCCTTTCCATTCCAAGCCATTCTATGATTCTATGGGGATTCTCAAATAAGGAGAGATTTCTGAAAGTATATACTTTTTAAAACTGAGATTTGACTTTGATTAAACATTTGAAATGTGTTTGTATTATGAAAGGCAGATTTCTAGACTTACTGCTTAGAATAAAAGCAACTTTGACATATAAGTGTGTAAAGAACCAGTATTATGAATTTTTGAGTTGCAACAGCAAAATGTAAACTATTCTCTACTCTATCTCAGTAAAAAATTTTGTTTCTGATACATAAAATATATATTGGGAGGGAGGGGGTGAAATTATCTATACCAAATAAGAAGTAAAATATAGAGTGCTGTAGATGTGAGGATAAGGTCAGTTATTAACATTTTGGTTGGTTGTAGTGTTATGTTTGTTTGGGGGGTTTTTGTCCGCTTATTAGTCTGAAAAAAATCTTAATGCTGTCACACTCACAGAATTTCATGACAAAAAGAATTAACTACTGTCTGGAGAACTATGATTTTGCTCTACTGTCTTTCAGATTGCTCATATCCTTACCATTTTGGCTCAAAATCTAGCAATTCCTTACAAGGTTTTCAGCAACATTTCACACATTTCAACATTTTCACTTTTTCAGTCAAAGCAGAAATGTCATGTAACAATATTCCCAAAGGCTCAGTATTGAGGCCAGTCCTTGTTAAGATCCTTATTGATGACCTGGATGATGGAAATCAAACATACCCTCAAACATACCCAAGTTGGTCAGGAGAGTTGATCTTCCGGGAGGTAGGAAGGTTCTGCCAAGGGATCTGGACAGGTTTGATCAATGGGTCTGTTGCCTGAAACTGAGATAAGAAAAATTGAGACAATATGCAATAGGGATATTGATAGAGGTGAAGGGAGAACAGCTTTGCTGGTGAAAGTCTTCTCATCCAAAGAGGCGAAGAATAACAATCTCTCTATATTTATGACCATTTTAGCTACCACCCATCATACCATCTAACCAAAGTCCATCTAACTCTTATGCATCTTGTCCAACGAGGTCGTCCCTTATTACCTGTGCCCACCAAGGGCTGGCCCCTAACCCACATCCACACACACACACACGCACACTCCCCCCCACCGTCGTCCCTTATTACCTGTACCCACCAAGAGCTGGCCCCTAACCCACATCCACACACACACACACANTTTTGTCTTGCTATCCTTTTATCTATACAGAAGAATGGTAGCACCTAAACAAAGACCTCTATAGGTACTTATTTTTCAAGCTACCTAGCTAAAGTGCAGGTCCACAATGTATAACATACCCCTTAAGGCATCAGGTTAAGGTCAAACGTAGAAGGTTCAATAAGGCAAAGCCAGATCTGGCACTTGGATCATAACAACTCCATGGAATGCTACAGGCTTGGGACAGAATCACAAAAGGTAATTCTGGTAGAAAAAGACCTGGGGGTGCTGGTCAACAGCAGCTGCACATGACCAACTATGTGCTCAGGTGGCCAAGAAGTCCAATGGCATCCTGACTTGTGTCAGAACTGGTAGGGCCAGCAGGACTAGGGCAGTTATTCTACTCCTGTACTTGGCACTGGTGAGGCTGCAACTTAAATCCTGTGTTCTCTTTTGGGGCCCTCACAACAGGAAAGAAATTGAGGTGTTGGAGAATGTCTAGAGAATGATGATGGAGCTGGTGAAGGATCTGAAGCACGGGTCTTATAAGGAACCGCTAGGATTTGTTTAGCCTATTAAAAAGGAGGTTCAGAGGGAGCCTCATCCCTTTCTACTTCCTTTCTACCTGAAAGGAAGTTGTGTTGACCTGGAGGTCAGTCACCTCTGCCAAGTAGGACAAGACAAGACAAAATGGCTTCATGTTGCAACAGGGGAGGTTTAGATTGGATGTTAATAAAAATTTCTGCACCAAAAGGTTTGTTAAGCTTTAAACCAGGCTTCTCAAGGAAGTGAAAACCATGCTAAACTGTTTGTATAATGTCTTTCTTAGCATTTATCTGTTACAAAAGTAGAACACTACATTGAGTTTCCTGACTGACCTTCTGGTGAAGGACAGATATAACTTGGGTTTGTGCATCTTTAGGCAAGAAGAGCTGAGATACTACATAAGAGTGTATTGAAGAGTCAGACTCAATAGATTTTCTAATTTCTTTCAAAACACTTTCTCACAGTCTACACAAGCTAAAAAGGATCTTATAACTTCTCTCTCCAGTTTGTCTACATTCCATTATTATTTCCTCTTCATCAGTCCTCTCCACTTTTCTCCCTCTCTTTCATATGGTAAACTGTCTTCTCATATATTTAGAGAACAAACAAAATACTACATTGGCTTCATCAGAATTGAGATTATCTTGACACTTATGTTACTTCATTATACTCTAGGTCACAGTTACCTAGATGAATGATGGAGAAATTGTATGATTTTCCAAAGCACTCCATATGAATTTATTTCTTTAACTGGCTGTCTTGGGTTAGCTGAGACTGAAAAAACTTTCCCTGTTTTGACTCAGGTTTAAATAAAAAGATTTCTTTTTTTCCCTTGCCCCCCCCCCCGCTCCCTTTTGGCTAACGTTTTCTTTTGTTTTCTCTTGGGGAGGGGCCTGGAGGAGGCGGGTGTTAGGGGCCAGAGGCAGAGTTGAGATACCAGTGGGGGCGGAATGTCACCAAACACACCAATGGGGCTCAGCGGAAAGCAAGATTGCCTTTTTGGGAGTGGACTGGAGAAGTCACACAGGACAGAGATTCAGAAGAATATTTAAGGAGACGACTTACTCGCCTCACTCTCTCTCTTCTGGCCTGGGACCTCGCTGAGAGAAGCAGTGCTGCCATCCTCTGTGCTTTTCTGCCGTCTTGGAGTCACCACATGCCTGCCTGTGCTGCTGCTCTTTCCACCCCCTGCCACGGCCATCAGCGCTTCCTGCCACCTACTTCAGATTAACTGAACTTTTTCGGACATTGAAAAGAGGAATAAGTTTTTTTTGTTGTTTGTTCACTTGTGGGGGTGTTAGTGGATGTTTTTTGGGGGTTTTGGGAGGTGGTTATTGGGCTTTTCTTCGGGGGGTGGGTCGGTATTTTAATATTTTTAAGTTAATTTTTTTCTTATCTTATAATAAATTCTTATTTTCTTTACTACCTCTGTATCCACGAATTATTAATCAATAATTTGTCCATTAAACCAGGACACTGACCTATACACAATCCTCATTGACCTCACTGGAAAAAGTGTCAAATTAGCTGTAGAATTTCACATCTCTTTAATATCTCAATAATGTACAACTTCAGGCAACAGAAAATTGCTATTGTTTCTGATGGAACTGATACCAGAACCTCGGTGAAAATTGTCTTTTTTCCACAGAATTACCACTGATGTGATAGAGTAAAGCCTAGTTACAACACACAGAGCACTTTTACATAGATAATCTATCCTATAAAGAGAGTTAAAGCAGTGGCAGATTTTTAACTATATGTGATTTCAGCAGGACTGCAGTCGGTTCTCTTAGATCTGTTCTCATTTAAATTTTAGTGTCTTAGCCTGAAAATAACATTTTCTTCAACATAGCACTCACCAAAGTAATAATTGATGTTTTCTAATTCTGTTGTTATACTTCTCTAGGTTTTCTTGTGAAACGTCATCGCAAATAGTGAGATTCTTACCTTATATTGGTCATGATTAATTGTATACCAAACAGTATAGATTAACCAACACCTAATTTATTTTGTAGTATTGTTTCAAATTATTAAAAAAGTGCTCCATTTATTATCTACATCTTGGGAATAAAACTTTAAGGGAAAGGCAAATATATACTTGAATCATGCTGAAATTTTATTGCAGATACAATTTGCAATTAATGTAAGACAGTGGAATATTTGAATTGTCTCAGTAAACTGGCATATAAATTGGTAATATACCTATTTCAAACTAAGAAAAATATCTCACCTAGTTTCCACTAAAAATATATGACTCTCCAACTTCCTATGAATGCTTAATTGTCTAAAAAGCTTTATCTGGTCTGCATTTTCAAACAAGAAGGAATGTCACTCACAAAACATGTTTTCAGAAACCTTTCAAAATCTCTGTCTCCTCCTAGATTTCTGTATTAATATTTTTCTTTTTTTTTTCATTATGACAACGACAATTTAACAGAACCATGAGTAGAAAAATAATAAATAAAAAGGTCACTGTTTCTTTTGTCTTGTCACTATTATCTTTTAATATTATTATTATGTTAGAATGTACTACTTTTCATGGTTCTTTCTGACCAGAATTTATTATACCAGCATTAGCAATTAATTTTAATTGCTAATTTAACTGCTCACTTTAGCTATACATATTCTTTCTAGTTAGCCATAAATTTGAACATAGTAGCTTTCCTAAAAGCTGTCTGTCTTCTTTGACAGAGGTAGCCTTCCATGATCCACTGACATTTTTATCAGCTGGTCTTCCAAGGTTTTTGCAATTCCTGTTACAGCTTCTTCTCTATACATAATTCTACAAAATTAGTCCCAAATGTAAAGTAAAAACTTAAACTTTCTGCACGGATTTGGTCTTTTGTCCTTGTTGTATGTGCCCTAATCTTGTTAAACTTTAGCACTTGCACAGACAAAGTTTCTTTTTTTTCTTATTAGATGCTTGGAGCCAAAAGTTTAAATCTATTCCTACTCTGTATCCCTTGGTGTTTTCATTCCTTATTCAATTGTTAGAAGTAATTTATGCTGGTTTTAACACTAGGGGGCGCAATCAGGACGAGAGACGTAATAGAGCAACAACAGCTAACAAGTTTATTTCTATAGGCTCTATAACAATGGAACCCCACTAGGCACTAACCAAATACACAGACAACGTACCCAACAATATCACACAATAATAATAAAAAAACCAGATACCAAACTGCTCCTCTAAGCAGGCTGGTGGGCTAGAAAAGCAAGGGAAGAAGGGAAGGAAGGACAAACCACCTCGAAGATGGTATTTCCTGGTTGTCGGAGCCTCTGAAAGACAGAATAGTGAAAAGAACCCCCTCAGGGAACCCAAGGGGAAAGATACCATGCTGCTCTGTTGCTGGGTGGTCTCCTGCTGCAACTGTTGGAGCTCTGGTGGTGCTGTGGGATGAAGGGAACAGAGGAGGACCAAAAGGAGGGGCAGCCAACCCTCTCTCCATGAAGGTGAGCTGGGAAAAAGGGGGTGATTTCCGTGTTTCATGGCTTTTATGTGCTGCCAATCTTGCATGGTTTCGAGGTTCTCTTCCCAAGCATGCTGTCCTCTTATTGGGTGGCTGCACTCAGCACCGCCCCTTCCGAGATTTCAGCACCCTAAAGATGGTGCTCCTGCCAAAAATCGCCCACGTGGCCATGCTCCAGGGCCAGGGCTGCCCACAGGGCAGTCATGGGGCTAGCGGCACCACCTGCGAGCCAGCTGGAGTGGCTGCCGCCAGCCACCCGCTCCAGCTGCCTCAGAAGGGGCCACAGGGCCGCCCTGGGATCGGTCGCCGCTGCTGGGGTGGGGTCCCATCACCCCCTGCAGTCACTGACATGGCTGCTGGGCCGTCTGCCAGTGCCGGGGCCAACCCGATGCTGTCAGCATGGCTGCCAGGGTTGTGGGAATCCAAGAGAGGGAACCAGGGGCTTCTGGGGGGCCAAGGGGCCCATACCACATCCAGTGAGGCAGCAGCTCTGCCTGCGCCACTCCTGGGGTCCAGTGGGGTCGGGTCCTGAATGGCCCCAGGACAGGGAGCAGGCAAAGGCAGCTCCCGGCCCCTCCCAGCACCGGGAGAGAGGACCAGGGACTGCTGGAGACCAGGGGGGCCCCCTGCCACCTCCAGGGCTGCTGCTGGGGGGGCCGGGGCTGGATTGCTGCCCCCTCCCCCCGGCCCAACCCAGGCCAACAGGGCTTTTTCATGCTGATGCAGCTCCCCCCGGAGTGGGAAAAGGCCAGGGGCAGCCCCTGATTGGCCCTCCCCCTCCCGCCTGGAGTTTTTCCGAGCTTGCACGGCTGGGGAGGAGCCCTGCCTGGCTTCGGGGGGGCCTCGCACAGCTCCCCGGATGGGCCCTGTGGCCAGGCACAGCCTGGGGTCCGGCATGGCTCGGGGAAATTCCCACTCCTGGCACGGTTAATGGGGAGGGCCCCATGGTGAGACCCGGCCCTGGGCTCACTCTCTGCAACCACCCAGAGAGGGGTTTCACCATTCAAGTTGGCTGCAGGAATGAGCCTGGCCCAGCACAGCCTCAGGCTGGGGCCTTTCTGTCCTCAACCTGCTTCCGCTTCTCAGGAAAAAACAAACACAAATTTAACACTCTCCCCCCCAACCTAAAAGGCAAAACTGCTTCCCTAACCCATTACAAATTAATGTGCTCTAATAGTTGCAGCATATACATTGCTGGTGTTTGCACTTATTGATTCCTGCATAAAGCTTATTATATTAAATAATATTTTCTTCATTCTTGGGCCACCTAAATTTTCTTAATTCTATCTGGCTGTTTTTATTTCACCTTTTGCTTATAAAGACATGAAGAACAACCTCTAAAGGGTTTTGGTAATGTGAGAAATTCTTTATGTCCATTAGCCAGTGTAGTAAATAGAAAATGGATAATAGCTAGAGGATAATGAGAAGAGGAAAGCGAAAAAAAATTGTTTAGGGTGGTATGACAAGTGTAAACTATGAACGGATCCTGGCTAGGGTATGGGTTTGGTTTTGCTGAGTTTTATGGTTATGCAGATAATTTTCTTTCTGTTAAATATCTGGCTACCTAAAGAACAGAGCAAGTATATACTTGTTCTTCCTGGTAGTGGAATATTTGTTTTAGGCAGATCAGTCTTTTAAAGGAAAGATGCTGTATTATCTATTAAAGATGCTAAATGTCTCATGACATTCTGCCACAAATTTCTAAATTATAGTCTTGAAACTATGATAGTTTAAATTACAGCTCTTCCTCATGATACACATTTTGGCACATGTAAGTCACTGGGTATCCCACAGTTAAGTAGAGTGGCTGAAGCTATCATTGTTCTCCAGACATTACAAACAAAGAGGTGAGCTGGGAAATAATAAGGATGTTGGGCAGCGGAAAAAAAATTAAAAATTTGCGTAGTGACACAATGTATAAATATAAGAAAGCTTAAATTCTTTATTAGTTCAGTTCCTCTCTTTGCTATTACAAGTTGGAAAAAAACCCAAGAGAAGTGTTTTTATATGGGCTGGATAAGTTGACAGTGAGGTGGATTGAAAACTGACTGAACTGTCAGGCTCAGGATTATGATCAGTACAAGCTACTACAGCTGAGACTAGTCACTCGTAATGTACCCAAGGGATTGATATCAGGGCAAATACTGTTTTCCATCTTCATTTATGATCTGGATGATTGAAAAAGTGTACCCTCACCAAGTTTGCAGATGATATCAAATGGGGAGAATTAGACATAAAGAAATTTTGTGAAGTTCAACAGAGAAAAATGCCCAGTTCTGCTCCTGAGGAGGAATAGTCCCATGCATCAGTATAGGCTGACCAACTGGAAAATAACTTGGCAGAGAAGGACCTTACGATCCTGACGGACAACAAGCTGAATGTGAGCTATGTGTCCATGTGGCAGAGAAGACCACCAGTCTTCTGGGATGCCAGCAGGAAGATGATCTTTCCTTTCTGCTCATCACTGTTGAGATATGTGGGATGCTATGTCCAGTGCTGAGTTCCTCAGTACATGGGAAAATATGGACATGCTGGAGCAAATGAAGTGAAAGGGCCACAAGGGGTGATGATGGGACTGGAGCAGCTGCTATGCAAGAGGAGGCTGAGTACCTGGGACTGTTCAGTCTGGTGAACACAAGGCTCGAATGTTTTTGCCAAGGGATCCCACAAACAGTCTAAACATGTAAATACTTGAGCAGAGCCAGGAAGGAGATGGAGCTAGACTCTTCCTAGTGGTGTCCAATGATAGGAAAGAGGAAATGGGCAGAAACCAAAATACAGGAAATTTTGTCTGAAAAAAAAAAAAACCAAAACCAAACTCCAAACTACTTTTTTACTGTGAGACACTGTGGATTTTTTTTGCTATGAAGAGTTTCAAACACTGGTACAAATTGCCAGGAAAGACTGTGGAGTTTCCTTTCTTGAAGATACTAAAAACCTGAATGGACAATATGCTGTGCAATCCACTCTGTTGGGCCCTGCTTTGAGCCTGGAAACAAAATGAGGTGGTCTATAGATGTCTCTGTCTACTGAGTTTTGATGATTTGAGTACTCATGTAGCTATTCCTTGGAAATAGTTTGGGACGGCATTGGTATTTAGGGACATCTACTTTAATGTGAAGACTTTTTTTCATTGTTGAGCTTCTTCATAGTTTGTGAAGAACCTTTGACTAACTGAAGCAATATTAGTCATATAAGAATTGCAATATTTTTAGGTCTTAGATACTTTTTGTCTATTCAAAACTTCATTCTCATAGATTTTCTTTCCCTCAAGATTTATGGAAGGCCCTCTCTGGAGGAGCAATAACCCACTCCTTTAATTCTGGAAATCAATTTACTCAATTTTGTTCTGCATAGCAATGTTATCGAGACATTGTATAATTGAAAAATCTTTGGTGCTTCAGTTAAACATGGCCTTGCAGCACACACTCTTGAAACAGTGATTTATTTGGAAGAATCTCAGAGTCAGTAGACTAGGCAAACATTCCTGCATTTGGGTACCAAGATAAATAACATGACATAATATATTTAGAAAATTATAATTATAAGCCTGGAGAAATGTAAATGGGAGGGAGATAATGCACTTTCTTGCTATGAAATTATGGAACATGTAGTTTCACTGAAAAGAAAATCTGAGACCAGGCAAGGAGATTTTTCTCATTCTCCACATAGATAAATTAATGTACTCCAAGATCACATAATTTTTCTGTGATTTGCACTGCACATTCATTGTTTATGTACATTTGTATTGTTATTATTGTTAATGCATATAATGTGTGTTTTAGAAAATCTAAAGTTTAACGACAATTTTTAGAAGAAGAATTTCTTAATGAGAGATATGCATTTGATATGTGTTTGCTATAGCAAAAATCAGTACGTTGGTATGTGTAAGAAGTTCCAGTGAATCCATGCCCCAAGTGCTTGAAAGCCAAATGTCTTTAAAAGTACTGAATTGGTACAAATATCTGTTACTAAAAGCAGTTAAAGACCTACTTTACTTCCACTGTGTCCTTATCAGAATTGCTAAATTGGAATGGACTTGTGCTTTTCTGCACCTGATCACAAGTTATGTAATGTCTCTTCTGCACTTATTATAATTTTTTTCTTTAATAAAGAACTTTTTTCAGAATGCTAGTTTCACTATCTTTTCCCATCAAGAAAAACAGCTCCCAGCAGAAAGGCAGAAAAAAAATAAAATAAAAGAAACCAATTATAGTTCCTGTATCAGTTATTGTTTTTAACTTCCAATGTAATGCTTATCTTCTCTATCTAGATGCTTTTTTCTTATCTCTAGATGCTCATTAAGCAGCTGTTGGTAGTCTGTCACTTCCTATTCACCTTTCCATGAGAAACTAAATTTTGAATATTCACCAATTCTATCCAAATGTTTATGTAATAGCTTGCTGCTAATTAAATTCCCATCTCTTGTACTCTTCACTGACAGTATCTCTTCATTTTCCCCTCGGTTGTCTCTACTGCCATTCTGTCTTAGCTATATGCCTAGAATATATTTTTTGCTTAGATAGAACCTATCTTCAAACTCCACAAAACACTATGAGAAAGAATAGGAGTCCTCCAGTTTTTCCCCTCCACAATTAAAAGTAGGGCTTGTCCCCAGACATAGTCATACCTTCACAGCCCACCAACTAAATTGTCAGCTTTGTCCTCTTCTGTTCTTTTCTATCTCAGTAAAAGCCTCTTCAGTAGTGGCCCCATATGTATCAATAACCATGCTGAACTATGTGTAAACTGGTCTTAATCCCATATAGAGTTGACTCAATTTGCAAATTCTTTCTGGTGAAGCATATTCTTTATAGCACTATGCAGAAGCATCTAAGCAGTTTGCAAGATATGTGAATAAGAACTGCCAAACTTGTAAACACAGAGAAAAATAATTGTCTTCTGATCCATTCTTACTGAAGCTTTAAAAATTTTTCTTACTTTCTGTGAATTGTAACTTTTAATATTCCTTGCAAATGATCTGATATTTCCCACTAATCAGTTAAATCCATAGTTTTTCAATGTACTCACTGTTTTTCTTGTGTGGCTATTGGGAGAATAAGTGGTTTGATGGACCCAAAGAAAGGAAAAGACACAAGTCCTGAAAGCTCTCAGAAAATCATCATAATAATGGTTCAGTATTGTCACACTGCTGCTTAGTCCTTCCTGCTGCTGTTCCCTGTGGCTTTCCTTTCAGAAGCCATGTTTTGCAGGTGCTTTTTAGTACAAGTTGTCTCCTATGATAGCAGCTTGGTTCTAAGTCTCTTGTAGGACTGAAAAGTACTGTACAAATTACAATTAGAGTGCCATAGCACACAAATTCCTTGTTAACTTTGGATGACAAAATTATTTTTAGATGTACCCTACCCTTTTGAATACATTTTCAGAATTTTAATATTTAAAGAGCACTTCTACTCTGACACATTAATATACTTTGAATTAGAAACTCATACAAATTTCATTAACTCTTGTCAAAATTTTATCAACAATTATCTATTCTTTGCTGCATGAGAAAAACTTACACATAAACTTTTCCACTCCTAATGTTTTGCTTTTACACAAACATGTTAATTTTCCCTTAAATGCCCATGGATTCACAGTAAAGACCTGAGTGGAATAGATTAGTGCAATCATTATTTAATTAATTTTGAGACAGGAAAGTATTTAAGCACTAAAAATGTTCTCAGTGAATTGTTATAAATTATTGCAGCATTAACTCCTTTTTTTTCTTCTGTTCTAAAGTGTATTTATCGTTACCATTATGCAAGCATTTCTAAACAGTGTACTGTAGCTTTATTCTTATTCAAATCACACTGGCTCTCTCTGAAGTAGCACAGAAAACACATGCCTTTTAAATACTCATGACAAAAAGAATGAGAAATGAAAAAATATTTCAGGGAAAGAAATACTTCTATTAGTTCTGTAATAGGTATTAAGAGCAACTCTTGTCCTCTTTACTTCTGTGTATGGAGAAGATAATATTACTGTTAACGATTAATAGCAGGACTATTGGAGAAATAAACATTCTGCAGTTCGCTTTCTGAGCTAAAACTGGCAGTTTAGAGTAAAAATGATTAGCAAGGAAAACAAGTGAGAGATACTGCTATATAGGAGACACTGTCCCTGAGCTTAAAATATCAAGAGTGTAGTCTTAGATGTTATGTCTCTAATTGTATCCTTCCTTATTTTTACCATCTGAGTTTTTGCTTTGCTGAGGCAGAAGACAATCATGATCCCCAATTTTGGCAGAAAAATTGAATGCTCTATGAGGAATCAAATAAGAAGAAAAAAATGCACTTCATATTTATTCTAAAGATAGTCATATTCTTCTTTAACATGACTACACAATTGCACTGTTTTCAGCTGGGATACAGTTAGTTTCTTAAAGGCTGATGCAGTGCTACCTTTTTGATGAAATACGAGAATAATGTACACTGATGTTTTGGTTGCTCTTAAGTGGTGCTGACAGTAACTCAAGGGCTTTTCAGTGTCTCATGCTCTGCTAGTGTGGACCTGCACAAGAAGCTGGGAGGGAGCATGGCCAGGATAGCTGACCTCAACTGCCCAAAGGTTAGTGATCTGTAAGCTGGCAGGGGAACATTACTGGATATATTATTTATGATTAAGGAAGGATTGATTCTTCCTTTTAAAAGGAGTCAACAACAAATTTGATGGCAGGAACCAGTGCTCCCAAGACAGGGCTGTTTTAGTTCGAAAGAAAGGTGAGCAGGTTAAATATTAGTATCATAAATACACATTTTAAGAAAGAAGATTTCAGGGATATGCTTGACAGCACCACATTGGAAACTCCAAAGAACAAAATGTCTTGGAAGAGCTGGTTTATATTGAGGAAAATCTCTTCAAAGCACAAAAATTATCCATTTTGATGTACAGAAAGTCATCAGAAAGATGGCTACTGATGAATGGGCAATTCATGATTGAGCCAAAGTTCCAAAAAACTAAGAAGTAGGAAGAAGGAATGCGATTCTTTGGAAGAATCTGTGCACGCAGGAAAGAAATTAAGAAAGGCAAATTTCAGATTAAATAGAAACTAGAGTAAGGTGGTAAAGATGAAAAAGGGTTTCTAAAAAATACTTTGCCGGCAAAAGGAGACCTAAGGAAACTGTGAAGCATTGAGCCTAATGACAGAGCTCCTGGAAAATGGTCTTTGCCTCTGGTTTTAACAATTAAGGCCCAGCCTCAGGCATCTCAGAACAATAAGGGAATTGTCAGAGTCAGTGTGAGGGATGGACCACCTACTCTAGAACAAAATGGACTTAGAGAGAACTTAACAAAAATGGACACATTTAATAACCATGGAACCACAAGAAATACATCTGAAGATGCTAAGGAACTGCTGATATAATTATGTGACTGTCTTCATCATCTTCAAAGTCATGCCAATCATGAAATGTTCATGATGATAAATTCATCTTCACATTCATCTTCCAGAAGAGCAAGAAGGAGGATCTGGAAAACCACAGGGTTCATTCCAGAGGAAGACTGGAGTAAATCCTTCTGGATTTCAGTTGGCCAGTGACACCAAACCAGGGAAATGGGGAAGAGGTTCTATAGAGTGGAAGGCAGTACTAAATTAAAGGCATATTGAATTTTAAAGGCATATTGACAGGTGGAGAAACGAGTAGCCAAAAACCCACAAGATGGTCAACTAGACAAGTGCCAAGTCCTGTATTTGGGATGGAATAAACTTGAGTAACCATACTGTCTGGTGATTAACTGGTTAGAGAAGAGGTCTCTAGAAAAGGATCTGGTGGACAAGAACTCAAATATGCTTCATCAGTACATTGCTATAGTGAAGGTAATCAATCCCATACTGGGCTATAATAGTGTGAATGTGACCAACAGGCTGATTATTTCTCTCTAATGAACACTTGTAAAGATCACATCTAGAGTACTTTATCTAGGTTTGGGTTCCTCAAAACAAGACAGTTGTTGATGTTCATGTGTGAGTTTAATGGAGAGCTATCAAGGATGATGGGACACAAGGTCTATGGGAACTTGATTTGTTCAGTCTTGAGAACACCCCCAAGGGATGTTATTGCTACCTACAGGTACCTTGTGTAAGGATAATGTATTGGTTTTCCTGTGGCCAGGTTTTGGTAGCAGCAGGTGAGCTGAGGGGGAGGTTTCTTTGAGAAGCTGCCAGAAGTTTTCCCCATGTCTAGCAGAGCCAATGCCAGCCAGCTCCAGGCTGGGCCTGCTACCGACCAAGGCCAAGCCATACAGTAGTAAAAGTAACCTCTGTGATAACATATTGTTGGGGCTTGGGGGGGGGTGTTGCTGGATCTTTTTTAGGGGAGGGGGTGGTCCTGGGGGGTTCTTGGGAAAAAGTGGGGAGGGGAGGGGGTTTGAAGGGTGATTTAAAAGGTATTTACT
>VXBA01001477.1:276777-292559 GCA_013399895.1 Serilophus lunatus
GACCGGAGGGCCACCACTCCTGCCCACTCTCTCCTGGGACTGGGGGAGTGCCATTTCCCCCTGGTTCCCCCTGGTTCCCCCAGGCTGAGCTGAGACTAGAGTAGCCCTAGCCTGGTGCAGCAGTGCTGCGGCGGGCTCCTGCGGTTCCCTCAGCCCCATGTGGGAAGGGAGCGCTGCCCAGTCCCAGCTGACGTTGTGCAAAGCACACAGAGCTGCTCCAGCTGCTTCTCCGTTTTTCTCAGTGGGCAGCCCAGGTCCCTGTTACCAGCAGTGGGCTCCGGCAGCAGCGGGGGCGGCTGGTTGGGGGTTGCATGCCGCGGCACAGACGGCCTGCTGGTTGTTCCTTGCTGGCAGTGCCCTGGCTGGGATCCGTGTNGTGGCACGGGGTGGCAGCCTCAGGAGTGCCCCAGCGGCCGCAGTAGGCAGTGTGGGCACAGGGGCTGCTCATGGATGGTCCTGCTGTCCCAGGGATTTCCCCCGTCGGGTCCCTGGGACAGCGGCAGGGGTCCCGTGCTGGCACTGTACTGGCGGTGGCCGTGCGGAGGGGCGGTGGCCGCTCTGAGGGTGCCATGGGTGGCCCGTGGCCAGTAAAACATGGCACCTCCAAGCTCCAAAGAAGTGGTTTTTGGCAGGAACTGCCATTTTGCCTGGAGTGAAGACCCTGGAAAAGAGGNCAGGGAAGAAGACAGCGAGATTTGCGTGAGACTTAGAGGGCTTAAAAAGGCTGAACACGGAAGTCTTCCCTCTCTTCAGCTTCCTTTGAGCTGGGGAGCAGCACGGCCCCTCTCCTCCTGGCTTCCAGACCCTGCGGCTTGACTCCACCCACCTTCATTTGCACCAGAGCCAAGCCAGCATAATCGCAAGTGAAAGCTTCTCCAAGGTTCTGCCTGGGGTGAGGGGTGCTTTGCACTTCTTTTGTATTTTGCAGAGACTTCGAGGGCCGGGAGTGATACCATCAGAGAGAGAGAGAGAGGTGGCTCCCTTTTCCTTCCACTGCTTCTCTTGGCCAGCCACTTGCCTTTGAGAAGCAGTCTGGCTTTTTTGTTTTGTTTTTGTTTTCTGTGTGACTTTGTTGGGTGTATTTTTGTGTAAAGTCTGGGGTTTCCATGAGTTGTTTCTTCCCTCTGGTTGAGCCCCAGACGAATAAACTGTTACCTGCTGTTAAAATTCTGTTTAGACTTTTCGTCATCGCTGGGCATGCCCCTAGTGAAAAATAGTGGTGCAAACCACCACACATATTTAAGAAGGAAGGGGAAAAATGTTTAGATGAAGATGGCTGCCAGAGAGGAGCAGAGAGAGAACTTGCGAACAACAGTGCAGACACCAAGGTCAGTGCAGAAGGAAGGGCAGGAGATGTTCCTGGCACCGGAGCTGTGATCCAGCTGCAGCCCATGGTGAAGACCATGGTGAAACAGCTGTCCCCCTGCAGACATGGAGGACCACAGGAGTGCAGAGATCCACCTGTAGCCCATGGAGGAGCCCACGCCAGAGCAGATGGATGCCAGAAGGGAGCTGTGGCCTGTGGGAGGCCCATGTTGGAGCGGGGTCCTGACAGGGACCTGTAGCCCATGGGGAGAGGAGCCCACACTGGAGCAGGATTTCCCGGTAGGACTTGTGGCCTGTGGGCCTGCCCCATGCTGGAGCAGACTGTACCTAAAGGACTGTACCCTGTGGAAAATGACCCATGTGGCAGCAGTGTCTGAACAGCTGCTGCCCATGGGATGGGCTCTTGCCGGAGCAGTTTGTGAGAGAGACTGTCTTCTGTAGGAGAGACTCAGGCTGGAGCAGTTTGTGAAGAACAGTCTTCCACTGGAGGGACCCCATAGGATGCAGCGGAAAGACTACTCTCCCTAAGCAGCAGCAGAAAACAACAGCTGATGCTGTTGTTGATGCCCTGTATTCCTGGATCAGTGGGGGAGAGAAGGTTGAACATGGATAGCGAAATGCAAGAAAAGGTATCTCTCATATTTCTCACTCTTAAGCTCTGTTCTTATTAGCAATAACTTTAACTAATATCCCCAGATGGAGTCTGTTTGCTGTGACAGTGATTAGTGAGGAATTTTTTATGGCCTTTATCTCAACTTGCAAAGCCCTTCATTATATTTTCTCTCCTCTTCTGTTTGCAGGGGGGAGTAGGCCCCTGGTATCCAGTCTGAGTTCAACCACTGCAAAGCAGGCAAACTCATCTGTGGTATTGTCTTTGCTCGGGGTCCGGAGTGTGGCTGGTGAGTAATGTGGGAGGATGGTGAGTTGGGGATTCAAAAAGAATCATTTTAAGTTATTAGGATTTGAGAAAGCAGGGTTGTAGGAAAAGTAGAGTGTCTGTGAAATTAGAGATAAAATAGTTAGAACAGACACTACAATATTCAAAAAATAGCACTTAAGCAAACATTCTAAGGTCCTCAAGGTCCCTAAAGGCTCTGTTGCTAAACGACCATGCAGCAGGTAGCTGGGGGGCAGGGAGAGGGAAGAACTCTGGCTTCATCCCTGTCCATGCCTGGGTGGGGAGAAGGAGGGGATTGGGGCAGGATCTTGGGACAGGAACCAATCAAGGGCCAAGGATACATCCACTGTGGAAGAGGTATTTAAGATATATTGTTCCCATGGGATGAGGAGGGAGAGGGAATTTTGAATTCTGTAACCTTCCCTCCCAGCGCGATGAATAAAGCATACCTATCTCAAAACTCATCTGAGTTCTGAGCAGTGAATCACCAAGTCAATGGGGAGACACGGTGTGTGCCCCAAGGTAATTTAACCATGGGAGAAAAATGATTGATGTTATGAGTTATTTGTTTCAGGAAGTACAATAACAGGACAATGAAGAACAAAGTTTGCAAGGATAAAAGACAGTGCAAAATGGGCTGAGCTGGGCTGGTATTGGTGCCCAACAATCAACTGTGCTACTTCTTCTGTCCTGAGTACCCATCCCGATGTAATGCAACGCAAGATCTGGAGGGGGGGAGGAGGGCCACAGAATGGGAAAATAATATCTACCTATGAAAGGAGATAGTGAGAAGACATATAGATCCATGCATCCTATCTAGGATCCGAGTATGACGCAAATGGTATGAAATAAGGAGCAGAGACTGTATCAAGTCTGTCAGAGATGGAGCCCATTTCCCCATAGCAGCCCTCATAGTGCTGCGCTGTGCATTGGTGCTGATAACATGCCAGTGTTTTGACTACTGCTGAGCACAGCATTAGGACTCTAGTGTCCCCTTCCCAACTGAGGGCAAGAATCTGGGAGGGGACATGAGTGGGCCAGCTGACCCAAACTGACCAAAGGGATATTCCATACCATATGACGTATGGTATAAAACTCAGGTATAAAGCTAAGGAGAACCAGGAAGTGGAGAGGCATCCGCTGTTTCCAATGGTGGCCCACTGAGAGAACCACTAAGCCTGTTGAAGCCCTACTTCTCTGGATGTTGCCGGTCATTGCTGCTGATGGGATGTAGAGATTAAATTACTGCTTCACTTTGCACGCAAAAAAAACCCCATTGCTTTTGCTTTTAGTAAAGTGCCTTATCCCAACCCACTGTTTACCATCTCATTCTTTTCCCCCTGCCTGGCTGGGAGGAGGAGAGGGTAGTTAGAGCGACTGTGGGCACCTGGCAGACATGCAAGGTTAACCCATTACAGATATGAAGCCCAAGCCAGACTCTTTTTGGAGATGCAAGAGGAGCCAGCAGACACAAGTTGCAGAAAGGGAAATTCCAATTTGATATTGGGAACAATCTGCACAATGACATAAATCACTGAAACAGTTTACACAAAGAGGCTGTAACCTAGAGTTCATGTGGGTAAAGAACAATAGAACGTTGTCCTCATAGATGTTCATTTGAGAGTCTCCACAGAAAGACAGAGAAGTTTACTGCATGTTTCTCTCACCAGAGGCCTTATGTAGATGTATTCAGTGTTAGCATTCAGCTTTGAGGACATAACATATAGGTCGCATCTATTAATTATACTGAGAGAAATTCTGAGGCCTTCAAAAGCTGCAAGAGGAATACTATTCACCTGAAATAGCATTTCTATAGCTAACATCACAGCAGGTCAGCTGTTATCACAGGTAGACATGTATGAAAGAGCTATTGGGTACACTATTGGCTTCTGGAAAAGATGGATTAATTAAGAGAACCATTGTGAGTGTAACAAAAGGTTGTTTTCTGTAATTGTGCATTACACAGGTTTGCTTTTAACAAATAGCGTGTTAATTCAATGTTCTAAATCAGAAACCTATTTTACCATACATTTCTCAGAAAATTCATTGTTGCTCCAGAGAAAATAGTACGTAGACACTGCAGGGCAGTCCTAAGTCTATGATAACTGTAGTGTTACCATTAGTCAGCCTTGGAGTGTTTCACATTATACTTTTAGGGGGAAACTCAGTTCCGTCTAAAAATGCTTCTTGTGTATATTTATTTGCCATCATGTGCTTCCACATATCATAGCTACATTCATTAGTGTGATATCAGTTAGAAAAGATGAGTGAGGTTCTTCTTTGCAAGTGCCAGCATCTTCATACTGAAAGATATTTAGTCACCTCACCAGAATATTTGTGCAGGTTGCCTGATGTGATAGGAATCCCAGACATACCTAAAATATTGGCAGTGTTTTAAGGACTTCTGTGTTTGTAAGCACATGTTACATCCGCCTTCTTACGAATCTGAAACAGAACTGATGGTGCACTGTGAATTCAAAGCCCATCTTACAGTACATTAATTTCCTTGTGCAACCGAGACTCTAATTTCTCCTTAGTTTCCATCAACCACTTGTAACACCATCAAGTAACAAGATATTTGAAACTAAGAAATGCAGCTGTATCCTCTTTATCACTAAGAAAAATATGACCCATGTTTTAAGACAAGATGGAAGAAAAGATAATACTGCTTAAATCAGATTATGGCATTATCTCTTATTTTGAAGTTTAAGTCACTACATTATGCTTTATCGAGTAGCATAAATATCTCATATTAAATAGTGCTCTTATTTAGTTGTTTCCTCTTAAGGAATCGCAATAACTGTAATAAAACAAAACATTCATTTATTCCTCAAATTATATAAATGTACATATTAATGTAAAATGGAGGGTTAAGGTAAATAGGAGTAGAGAACTTTGGTTGCTTACATCCTTTGTTGTAAGTATCTGTTTTCATTTTTGCCAGATATTAACCATTTGCTGCAATTTCCCATCTTCTGAGTATCTGTGAAAAGATTATGTTATTCTATTCTCTTGGAAATAGATGTTTGAATTGTTTGGATTTTATTTGAAAAACAATGTATTTTTCTGGATATATTATAGAGACAAATGACCACTGTTGTGGCTGGTGGTGGTGGTGGGGGGGTTCTGTATAAAAATTAAAAAAAAAAAAAAAAAGAGAACAAGGATTAAGAATAAAAAGGAAGCAAAGAAGATGAATGGGGCCAGGTAAATGAAGTTCAAAGAATAAGCATGTGTCGTAACAGGCAGCTTGTGTCCTAGTAGGTAGACAGGACATGGGCAAAATGGCAAAGCAATTAGCCCCAACCAGAATGAGAGGAGAGAGAATGCTAATTCACCGTCAGTGGACAACTGGATAGAGTAGCAGTTTTGCCTTTTGAAAAGATATTATCCTAGAAAAACGTCTTAGTTTCTCAAGTGATAGTGGTAAGAGGAAAACAGTCTTGAAGATTTTCTGCAGTACTGTGTATCCATATGATAAGGACTGCTGAAAATTATGTTTAACATTTCAGTAACTATAAGAATGCAATGCTTGAGAGCATGGTCCCCAATATTCGGCAAAGAATTTGAAAAGATTATTTAAGAAATTAATAGCTTCATAGCTTATTTTTATACATTTTTGACCCAAGCTTTGGGGTGTTTTTAAGATTTGTGGACTGATCTGGCTCATCTAAAGTGGTGTGCATAATAGCCTTACTCATGTGTGACAACCCTCTAACGTCAGACTATGCTTTGGTTTTATTACAGCTTCTAACGGGAGCTAGAAACAGATCTGAACATGAAGCACTCGCATGCCATCAACTAAGTGTATAATGATTGTCTTACATTCACTGAAATCGATCAATCAATCAATCAAAAATATACTACTTATGTGAATATTCCTTTCGAAGTTATACAAAAAGGACACTGGAACCAAATTTGAAACTAAATTAACTACATTTTTCAGAACTAATACACTGAAAAAAATCCACCTGTTTTTCAGAGAGCACAGAACATTACCAGTGCTAGCCTCTCTATATAACTGAAAAAAGTTCTTTGCTCTGAAAACATGTATTTTTGCTTAGACTACAGGTAGAGATCTAGCAAATTAATCCATACTTGTGTTTTTGAACTTCTTTCTGTAATTATTTTAAGTACTTGCTCTTTGCATTATGAGAACTATCTTGTAATGAGTTGTAACAAGTTTGCTTATTGAAGTTTTATATGCCAGGTGTTCTTTCCCTCCACTTACATTTTTACATAATTCTGAGATCATAACAGTAAAGCTCTTCAGATCTCTGTAACTGTGGGTAATGTACATAGTCAGAAAAGGAGACATACATTTAAGAAATGGCCAAAGCTTCTAGTTTAAGATAATGATTTAGAGTTCTGAGAAATGAGAATTCATCAAAAACTAGAAAGATTATCTATGTCACCTTCTGCTTCAGACCCTTAATAGGATGCTTTATGTCAAACATTGAAATGAAAGAAATATTTTTCTCTTCCAAATTGTGCTAGTTTTGGCTGAGACAGTTAATTTTCTTCATAGAAGCTTACATGGTATCATATTTTATGTTTATGATGAAAGCAGTATTGCTAACATAAGGATGTTTTTGTTATTACTGAGCAGGCCTTACACACAATTAAGGTGTTTTCTGCCCCTCATCCCACTTTCCCAGTGAGGTTGAAAGTGCATAAGAAGTTGGGAGGGGACACAGCCAGGACAGCTGACCCGAACTGATCAAAGGATAACGCTATTACATATGTTGTCATGCTCAGCAAAAAAGACTGGGGGAATAAGAAGGAAAGGGGAGGATGTTCAGAGTTATTATAGTCGTTTTCACAATTAGCTGTTATGTGTGATGGAGCCCTGTTTTCCTTGGGAAATTAATAAACACCTGTTTGTCCATGGGAAGGAGTTAATTATTTCCTTATTTTAATTTACTTGTGCCTGCAGCTTTTGCTTTACATATTGAACTTTATCTCAATCCATGAGTTTTTCACCCTTCTGATTCTCTCCTTGATCCCACTGTGGGAGCATGAGCAAGTGCCTGTTTGGTCTTTAGCTGTCTACCAGGGCTAACCCACAACAAAATGCACCTTAAGTGCCATTGTTTTCCTGATAGTTGAAATCAATAAGTAACTTACTGTATCATTCTAAGTACTATATTATTCCTGAAGTTTTAATTGAGGGCAATAACTTCCCAAAGGATTATACTTAGTCAATAATCCAAGTGTTTATTTTTTTGAAAACGCATGTGAGGCCACCTTGTCCTTTCATAAATTGTGGTACTTCTGTAATGAATATCAGTTAATATCAAGCTGCTTGTTTCCTAAGTAACAGTATCCAGGTGAAAGCTTTAATTTCAAAGCCTTACTGTTATTTGCTTGATGCTTTTAGGTAAAAAACATGCAGATTTATTGTATGGAAGAGGACTTACGATGTTGACTCTACTGATTACTGAGTTGCAAAAGAGTTGGAGGTTTCTCTGATACTGAAAAAGCATTTTCTTCTGTTTTGGTTGATATATGGTTTAGATGATGAGATGGTGTTGGGTAGGTTGATAAGTTAGTAATAGGTTGGACTTGATGATCTCTACTGTCTTTTCCAACCTTGTTAATTCTGTGTGTAATTCTGTCTGTAATATTAGTACATGCTGACTAATAATAATTAAATACTCGTATATATAAAAATAAAAGACTCCAGGCAAAAATGTTATTGGATTTGTATCGGTGTTGGTTTTGGTTTTGTTTTTCAGTCTACTGAAAAAGTGCAAGCTACTCTGGAGAGTTTGAACAATACTCTTCCTGCTTGAATTGCTATGACCAAAAGAGTTCTGAACTTTGTAGCTAGATTCTGATCAGTACTGTAGTACAATCAGTATTAGATTCTTGCTTCATCGTTCTCAGACAGAGCAGGAATCTGAAAACAGATCCCACTACACAGATTGCTGCTCTATTCTATAGCCCTATATAAGAACTGACACAATTTTTTTCTACAGGCAGATTATTTTTTAGAATGTGTTGAGAAAGATGTGAAATTTTTATTTATTTTGCTTGCCAAAGAATAGCAGCTGACAAAAGAATTTGAGTTTCTAGATACATCTTCAAAATAATTATTAGAGTAATTCCCCATATTCCTTCTTCAAACCAAGATTTCATATATTGGACTTCAACACATTATATTTGTTGTTATACACATAAATGACCACCTTGTGAAAATAGGTTGTATTAATTGCTGTGCAGTACAAATTCAAAGTTATGAAAGAGAGACAGCTATATAAAAAGCTTATCCAGTTGTACAGCAATCTTTGGAATTTGAGTTTAAAGAGTCATAGGAATTTCCTCATAAATTAAAATTATGCAAATCTGTCACTACTGAAGTTTTCTGTGTTTTATGAGAACTGTATGTGATGCAGCTGAAGATGTTTTGATAATACTAATTTATTATTTTTTCACTTTCTTACCAAAAAAGCGCTAAGTGTTCTCTGCAATAATAACAAAATTTTATAATTTCCCTTATTCTACCATCAAGTGGGCTGAAATAGCATAATTTTTCTTTGACAAAGCTATCAGATTCATTATTTATCTTCAGCTCTTAATGAATTGTCATATTCATATTTAGATATGGATGTAGAATTTTGTGCTAATGTTTGTGCATCCAAGAGTCATTTCACATACTTCTGCAGTGTGATTATTTTTGGTTTTGATTGAAAGTGAAAGCATTTCTTTAGGTGGGCACGAGAATATTATCAAAATTGGAATTTATCACTTCAAAAAGTTCTTGCTATACAATGTCTGAAACAGGGGTTTTTTTCTCTGTCACAGATATTCACATAATCGTAGAGTCCATGGTTGAGGTTGGCAGGGATCTCTGGAGGTATCTGATCCAAGCTCCCTGCTTGCGTAGATAAACCTACAGTTGGATGCCCAAGCCCTGCACCAGAGGCCTTATGAAGAACTACAAGGAAAACTGCAACATCCCTGGGCAGCCTGTGCCAATGCTCAGTCACCCTTACAGTAAGAAAGTGTTTCACAATGTTCAAAGGGAACTTCCTGTGTTTCAGTTTGTGCATATTGCCACTGATCCTGTCAGTGAAAGGACTCTGACTTTTTTAAAACTTCGGGTATCTATTTTATAACATTCAGATATGTATCCATTCTTAATCATTTTCCCCCAAAATATGATATCAAAAGATAAATGCACAGGTCTTTTCTGAAATTGTTATACATTCATACATACAGTACTTCTCCATAGTTATATAAAATAAAACCTCTCCAAATGGAGCAAAGAATCTGGACTTTTGGACCTTAGAATTTTATAATTAGAAATGTATCCATAGTTGACAAAGATTTTGGCAAGATTCACAAGCAGATAAAAAATATAGTCTGCATTTTTCTGTAAACATTCAAAGGAAATAAGTTTTAAAAAGAAGCAGTAAATAATCTTGATATTTAAAATAATTATTATTACATTTGTGATCTTCAGTTTGCTAAGAAAACATGTATTACAGAATTGTCACCAAATATTTAAGAAGTTTTATCAAAAATGGTTTGGAAGAGAGTTTGTGGTGCCTTTTCCCCTGGCTAGTCTGTCCTCAAATGAATTCATGGAGATTTATTTATAGATATTTGCTGCTGTATCATATCTGTGCTGTGCCTGTACAAGTCACACAAGAATTAAAAGCTACCATACAAAGCTGTCCTCTACAAGTTTGTCTACCCTAAGTGATAATGTATTTAAAAGAGGAATATATATATATTAATTTTCACATAATTAAAAAAATAAGAATAATTTAGGTACTGATCCAAATTTCTAGCTCCTAAGTATATTGGAGGAACAATGTGGGCTTCTACCTGGAAAATGGGGATTTCCATATGACTGATGGATTTTCTTTTTGAAAAGGAAGAAGATATCACAAACTGCAGAAGTATCCCAGAGGTAAAACACAGAATTGCTTTTTAAGCTAAAGGTCACCATCAACAAGAACATCTGTTCATGGTTTCCATCAGAGAGGAAGGATTCCTATTCATATTCTGCCTATCTCTCACAGAGCAGTGTGGTTTGCATCTAAACATGTGAAACTGTTTCATGTTTGGCAATTACTGGTCACACAGAAGAATCTCTTCAGAATTGCACAATGGTGTCTGGTCAAACATTAGGCCCTTTGAGATGCTAACCAACTGCTAGTGTGAAATATTAAGGGCTGGATATATTGTTGGACAGTTAACATGTTGTTGGGTACTTTACTCACAAAGAAAGCACTTTATAGTTAGAATATAATTAAATCCAATTCTTCCATGAAATGACAGCAAAACCTCAGCTCTGCAGAGGAAAGAGCTGTTCATTTTTTGGACATTAAATACTACTGCTGGCAAAAGGGTTAGAAAGAAAATTTTAGAACTCTACCTGAAACAATTAAGCACAAGGCATAATTCAAAGGTACTTAACTTTAAGATATGCAAATTAAGTTTTAGTCAATGAATGGCTGTTAATAAGAAAGTGATATTTATTCTAAATATCCATTTGGAGCCAATAGTTTCTTCTATGTAAGAGCATGGTCTCATATCTTCATTGAACATGAAAAGCTGGTATTAACTGTAATGCATCTTCATCTCCTTAGGTCAAGAAGATATAGCAGATTTCAAGTTCAAATAATCCTTTAGTGAAACATCATGTTATTGTGAGCTGATATTTTTCTGATAGATGTCTCTGTTCCTTTGTCATTTGTTTAACATCTACTAGAAATGTTTCTACCTCACTGCCTGATTCCAAGGACAAAGGAAGAGTGCTCTGGAAGCTGGGCTTTCTGCATAGTTTTCCTATACATTTTTTAACAGATCTTGATCATCTTCTATATTCTGTATGAAGTATCTTGAATGCCATTGGGATAGTGTCTCCTCTGTAGAAGGTATGATGATGCAAAGGAATCTTGAGATAATGAGATAAGGCAAGGCTGGGTACCTGAACTAGTAATGTCTACCAGCATCTAAGTGGTTCTACCTCTCCCAGAACATGAGGAAGGTTTTGGAATAAAAGCGCAGAAAAACATTATTACACTTTTGTGGGACCCGTACACTTGGCTTTTATAAAAGTACAGAAACATGTTTTATTAACCAGGAATGATAAAGAAATGGCTAGCAATGGCATAAATGCTCCATGGGGGACTTAGATATGAATATGGTAATATTAAGAAATTAGAAAATTAGAAATTCCAACCAGACAATTGGAAAATGGATTTTGAAAAACAGCATCCAGCCCGTTATAATTGTAGATTAAACCCTTAACACTCCAGGAGAATTCATACTCCATTAAACTATGTTCTACAGAAACAGATTTCAGAAACCTGATATCTAAGAAGCATAAGCAAAGAGGAAACTGGACTTAAATATGAGACTCTCCAAAAGGTGCTCCAAAAGGTCTTCCAAAAAATAGCTGCAAAGGGGGTGCAATTGTTGAACTCTCTGCCAACTCAGTTCTTGGTACATGAAGCTTTAGAGCAGAACACCATTCAGGGACAGCATGCACATCTTTTGAAAATAATGTAATGTCTCTTGTGCGACCTTTGTATGCATGGTCGAGTTGTTGATATTGGGGCTCTTTCACACATGTTGCTTAGCAACATAATATTTTACTCAAATGAAAATATTATAGTGTTAATAACAGTACAGAATTGATATGAATGGAGGTATTCAGTTTTAGGGTTATAATTCCAGTCTCCCCAGACTTACATAGCAAAATATTGGCTTGTTTATTTGTCTTCTTAGAAATAATATCAAGAAAGTTTATGTTTATAACACTGTCTAAGCCTGAGGAGTGTAAGACAGCAGATTCCAAGGAAAATAATCTTCCTTCTTCCTTCAACTTCTGGCATCTGTTTCTGCCCATACTTCTTATTTCAGTATTTTTAAAGTACTTATGTCATAATGGGGTGGGATTTTAGCTAGACCTATTTACAAACTGTAACTCAGAGTTTTGAGATTTTAAAATATTCACTTGCTATTCAATTATTTTTTTTTTAATCCTCATCAAAATTATTGGTCTAAGAGAGATATAGTTAAACTTCCCTGTGTATTCATCCAGACTGTCATATTTCAAATAACAGTTTTATATGAATTGTTGAAAAGCTAGTTTAGTTTATGTTGAAACTGTCCCCATCTGGCATAGCATGTACAGACGAGATCCCATCTTCACTTGAATCACATTAATTTTTTTTAAAAAAATAGTGGTTTGTGTCTTTCAAGAAGGAAGTATGCAAGTGCTGCGTGTTTGGAAAATGGTTTGGAACTGATGGACGACCTGAGAACCTGATATAAGCAGAGGGGCTCTCAGCCTCATCCTTTCTTCACAGCAGACTCCAGTGAGAGGAGATGCCTGCTGGTGGCCAGGAGCTCCTGGACCCCTCCCTGACTCAAGCGGCCACCTCTCTGCTCCCACAGGGTCTCCAGAGACCAACCCATCGTCGTCATCATCATCATCATCATCATCATCATCATCATCATCATCATCATCATCATCATCATCATCATCATCATCATAGTAGACCCTCAGCCACATTATCTGGATGTGAAACACATCACAGTGAATCATTAGGATCAGATACTAATATCATCTTTTGGAGTAAAGGGAATTCTTGGCAAGAGGTTTGGGACACAATATGAGGGCAGGAAAAGAATATGTTGAGATTGCACAGAATCTATTAAGTCATGTTTCAGAACTCATGTTTCAGGAAGGAAGAAGAGGTGAGAAAAGGAAGAGATTTAGGTGATCTGGGAAGAAATGAGTGTGGTAAATAGAGGAATGAGGGTCGAGAAACATCCATTTACATGTAAGAAAGGGCCGGTCAGTATACTTTCTGGCCATTGCCCTGGCCCTGATCGCTGCAATCTGTTCTATCTTCTTGTAAAGTTCCTTCAATTATTGCCTAGTAAAAGACTCTTCGCTCCATGTGTATGTGTGTGTATGGGCCTGTGGTGTCAGCGACTGGAATGAGTGCAGGTGTTTGAATGAGTGTGTAACCACTAGTGAAAAATCAGGCTGAATGCACCAACAGGAAATTGCTTGGGATTAACTGGGAGTGTGTGGATGTGTCAGTATCTGGAAGACTGTGATCCAGGGACAGCAACTAGTCAGCTTTGGTGTATGAACAAGGTAGTTGCCCTGGATCTTGTACATAGACGCACAGATTCCCTTTAGAAGGATTCCTGCTCAGTCAGACCTCAAAGCAGGATAAAGTTTTGGTTCTGCATATTTGTGTGAGTGTTCTGTGTGTTTGTTCTTTGTGTGGCAAGATGTGTAAATATGTGTTTATATATTCTGTATAGTGTGAATTGCTTGTCAGGAATAGGCACTCAACCTTGTTTCTGGAGATACCGAGAGACTGGATCAAAGGTCTTTTCCAACCAAGATGCTTCCGTGATTCTTTGAATTGATGCCACAGAGATAGCCACAGAAGACCTGAGCTACACAAGAGGAGGTTATCAATCATATCTGATAAGATAATTTCAATAGCAAGTATTGTCTGAAACTGTAGTTGGTGTGACTGTCTGTCACTGAAAAGCCATCATGGAATAGGTGATAGAATTTGTGATAGAATAGGTGATAGAATTACATTCTATTTACTCTATGTGAGTAAATGTAACCATTTTGTTGCGCATAGTGTCAGTCAAAAGTCTAGTTTTCAGTCACTGAAGGGAAGGTTTTTTTAAACTCTTACGTAAGTTTGGCCACGTATAAGATTGTTACTAACCTGTTTCATGGGAATAAAATGAACAGATATTGATAAAGGATTTGGTAATCATAATGGGGAGGGTGACATTTCTGCATTGGATTAGAAAAAAAAATAAATTAGATCTTACACTTTCAAGAGGGATTAACCACAAATCACCAAAAATTGAGTGACACTCACACAATACAAAAGAGAGACCTGGCAGGTCCTCCAAACTGATTATTTAAAATTTATTTTCCAGAAGATCTGATAAGCTGAATTTCCACAGCCTGAAATGGACTATTACATAGACATATCCCCAGGCACTGCTCATAATCAACAAATCAAAGTGACCAGAGCTTTTGTCAAATTTGATCCACAAGTTGTAATCTCTTTAAAAATTTTCCAGACATGTTTAAGCATTTTTGCAAGCCTTGTATAGTCTTACAGCACACGACCTTCTTTTTCTCTTCTTTTTATTTGTAAAGAACTTTATTCAATTTGTCTGCTTAAAAGAGCAATCTTGTAATAAAAAAAGTAGCCCAGATTGGGAGTTCTCTCGGACTCCAGCATCTATTCACTATTTGTGCCATAAGAGGCAATGAAATGATGAATGTCAAGAAAAAGAGAAATTGCCAACTGTCAAATTGCCTCTTGACTCTCTTTTGTACTGGGTTGTACAATATTTTTGCCCACCTGTCGCCTGATCACGTTTACCCATCTGTCGGTCTAACTTGTGGTGGCTTCCAATTAAATTTTAAACAGAGGCGAATGCATTCTGTAGGTTGATGAAAAAGGCTTAATTTGAGGGGAAGGCAGGGAAAACTTGGGTATTGTCAATCCCTGTTGGAAACAAGTGACAGAGCAAGTGGAACCTGCAGTCAGCTGATCAATCAGCACGGAGGAAGGTCAGACCTAGCCATAACATGCTCTGGTTCCTTCCCAGGTGACAGACCAAAACACTGTGAAGGACACTTTAGGGAGAGGAGTGGAAGCTGAGTTTAAATGCAGAGGGAGAACTGAAACAGAAAGGTACTGCTTAGGGACAGTGGTGTGAAGCATCATGAAAATCTGTCTCAGAAAATTTGGGTCAGTGTTATGGGTTGGTCTAGGAGACCGAAGACAAAAAACAAAACCAAAACAGAAACACACACAAAAATCTCCACAAAAAAATCCCTCATCAGTTATGCCAAACATAACTTTGGTTTAGTGTGTCTACCAGGCAGTACACTGAAGTGCCCTTAAAAGCTGATACACCTGCATGTCACAGCACAATGCAGAAATACTGTCTTGTGTTTCAAAAACTGATACATTGGAGGCCCCAGCAACAAACTGTCTCACGAGTCATAAACACATACAGTAGTTTGAATCACATTTTTCTTCAGTTGCTGATGTTCTGATTCAATTTTTCATTACAGACATGCCACCGAGGAGTATGTAGGGCGTTGTGCCACTACACTGAACAATAGGAGATTCATATTTGTGGAATGTGGCAGAATTAGAAAGTCTATTTGATGTATTATATAATAAATAATTTTGAAATAAACCCTTCAAGTGGCAGGTGCTTCTTTATAATTTTACTTGTCAGAAGATGCTGTACTCCTTTCCCTCTGCAATTTTACTATTACTGCCCAATGAACTCATAAAAAGGTAGTTTCACCATCTATAAGAAATATATTAGCAACCTGGTTCTATTTCATAGTGCCATAGTTGTCATGCATCAGAGTAAATACTAATTGGCACACTTTTAGCAAAATTATGAAAGGTTATAATAGATATGCCAGGTACAAATATTTTCCCAGAATAAATGTTTTTATTGCCAAGGCAAAAACACTCCTCTCCTCTCCTCTCCTCTCCTCTCCTCTCCTCTC
>VXBA01001477.1:302511-376377 GCA_013399895.1 Serilophus lunatus
AAAAAAAAGGAGGAAAACAAATAAATTATTGAGTTCCTGCCATAACTTCTAATGTTTTTCTTGGAGAGTCCATATCTTCCCTGGAAACATTAATGTTTCCTAATAGAAAGCAGTGTAACTCAATACCATTCTTCACAGTGTCTCTTGAAAGACAATAAGACATACAAGGTGAGTTATCCAGTTTGGTGGGGGTTTTCTTCCTGTTATTATTTTGAATGTTTCTGCTGTTTTGAATGTACATATACAAATATGCACCTCCTTTTTCACTTAGACTCCTTTTTACATATCACAACTGGATGAAGTACTGAAGAATTAATTGACTCATTTTTTCTCCCATTGATTGAGATAGATTTCATACAAAACCAAGGCTTTCTATTTATGAAAATAGTACACATTTTGGGTGTGATGATTCTAGAAAATGTGGAATTTCTCGTATTTCAATTTGTGTCCAATGCCTGTTGTTTTTCCACTGGGCACTACTGAGAGGACTCTAGCTCTTTAATTATTAGTCCCCCATCAGTTTTATACAGACAGTTATATTCCCCCAGATCCTCATCTCCAGCTCTCTCAGCCTCTCTACATATGTTCCAGTCCCTCAGAGACCATGGCTTTTCACTGGTCTTGCACCAGTATGTCCATGTGTCTCTTGTACTCAGAGCCCAGACTGGACACACCAGCCCAGATGTTTCTCAGAAGGGCTGAGCTGAGGTGAGGGATCATCTTCCTTAACCTTCTGTGGCCCAGTGGCAGCCTAGCAGGCACGTGGCAATCTTTGCAGCAGGGACACAATGCTGACTTCTGGTTAACTTATTGTCCACCAAAATCTATGCTCCTTTCCTGCAGAACTGCTTTCCAGCCAGGTTTCCACAGCCTGTACTGGTGCATGAGATTGTTACTCTTCAGATGCAGGAACTTCTTGATTTTCCTAACAGTCCATATCTCCAGGTTGTTGAGGTCTCTTAAATTGTAGGACTGGTCTATCAGCCACTTCTAAAGATGCTGTTGCATTTTGCTGAGTTTTTCTTATGTTTTCTTAGGGTATATGAAGGATAGGAAAGCAAATGTTAAACCAATGAAAATTTCTCTGATTTGGAATCATTGTCTTTTTCCTTTGAGCATTATCCAATTGCTATGAAAGGCAATTTTATATGAGAAAAAGATATTTTATTACTGGATATCACAGATGTTTAAGATCCCTGTCAAAAAGGCAATGCATAATTTGATGTTTCATATTCATGTGATGATGCAAACACATACAGTGTTAAATCTGTAAGTAGCACTGCTGCTAACACTCACCTTTCTGCTAGTCTACCTCAGTGTGACTATGACCCAGTATGACTGTGGAGTTCAACATGTTCTATGACTGCCTCAGGTAACTGGACATTTTAGATGATGACAACGAGGTGTTATGCTTTCTAGAACATTTTAATTTTACTTCAAAATTGTTTATTTGCATGAGTTGTTAGCAGACTAAAGTAAACATTCAGCCTCAGCTAAAATACTCTGCTAGAGTATTAGCAATTTATTGTTTCAATCTCCCTTGTCTGGGTGTGTCATGACTAACACTCAAATACATGTATTCTGGTTTCTATGAGAATAAAATCCATATATAGAGCATTAGAAATTTTTAAAGGTTGTTTTTCCAAATATAAAACTGATGGTGAATTCAAGTGTGTTTATGAGTTCCAGCATAGATTCAGATCTTTGTATTCTTTCGGGCTGCTAGTATCTATTACTGTATTTTTAGTTTTACCCCAAAGATAAGGTATCAATTATGAGGACTTAGTAAATTTAATTACAAACTCTGGCTCACATTTCTCATTATTTTCCACCTGAGGATATAGTCTAGTATGGCAGAAAGAGATAAATAATAGAGAGCATATCTAAAAATCTCTCAGATAAAGAAGACTGCCATTCATCTCTTAGGCATCAGATAGTGCATATTTCTAGCTGATGCTTGTAAAGAAGTTCTTGAGGCCACTCTGTAAATACTGGGGACCTCTACACTCTCTCTGAACCCTAATCTAAACTTAACCACCAATATGCACAAGGATGGAATTGTCTCAAACTCTAATACACACCAAATCTTTTGTCTCTATTTGTGTGACTAGGATTGTCAGGGAAAACCATGGAAGGATATCCTTAGATATAAATAAAAATGATAGAAAAGAAGTTAGCAGAGAGACTAAGGATACTGCTCTAGATGTACAATTTATAACCTTGAATATAATTCTGGAAAATTTTTGTAGCAGCAGCTAACCTGCATGGAGTTTGTCACAGTGTGAGGTAAAAGCACTAAAATCCAATTGTAGGTATGCAAAACAGATTCAAAAGCATGTTCAGTCTCTAATAGAAGTGTTCTGTCAATACAGAAGGTGTAAAAACAATTGTAAAAGCAAAAAGGGCATTTGTCAGTTTGGTATAGAATATCTCTTTGGACAGTTTGGTCACTTGCCCTGACCGTGTTTTTTCCTCAACTTTTTGTGTATCTCCTCGCTGGCAGACCACGAGACCCTGAAAAGTTTGTTATCAACATTATTCCCATACTCAATCCAAAACACAACACTGTACCAGCTACTAAGAGGAAAATCAACTTTATCCCAGCTAAACCAGAACACTGGATCTTTTTCACACAATGTCACTGTTATAAAAGGGGACTCATACAGATGGAAAAAAAGTCTGGAACAGGTTTTACAAAAAAATAAGGGTCTGTTCTTTTGTGACGCCTAAGCATAACATGTGAAAGGAAGCTATACTATCTGAAACCAAGTGAATATAGTAATGTTTTATAACACAGTATTTAGGAAAAGGCATTTCTGTGCTGATTTCTCCTCATATTTTCTTCTACAAATTTATCCTCTTTATTATCTTTTTATAGGACATCTAGACAACAGGATTTTTAACACCAATTTAGTTATGTAAATGGAAGATTGAAGTATTTTTGCTCAGAGATTGAAAAATGGTAGTTATTTATCAGTACCCAGCCATAAGACTATACATTGCAGATTATTATATTTTATGGATAGTGTCTTTAATATTTTTGTATGGTAAAGATAATATTAGTGAATAGAGTAAGAGGAATTTTACTTCTCTGCCTTAATTTTTGTTTTTCCTTCCTTTCCTCCACAAGTTGAAAACCAATATCTCTGTGTCAAGACTGACTGTCAGCAATGTACTTTGTGAGTGCCAAGAGTGGCACATAGGTACAGTGCAAACAACAAACAACAGGGCTGATTGACTACTGGAAGTTAAAACGTTTTAATGCTGCAAAATAATGGTGACAAAATTAGATTGACAAAATCCTAGTGACAGAAAATCTTGCTTCTTAGAGCCATAATACAGCTCTCAAATGAAGAAACAAATCTATTTTAAGCTTTGTGGTTATGCAATATGTGTAATTTTTATATAAAAGATTAACTGAGTGGTTCAATAATTTTCTAGCTAAATCAGTTACAGAAGACCAATGGCTACCTTTGTTTAGTGTGCAAATTCTTTTATAGGAATTAAAGCTAGAGTGAAAAGATGAAAAACAAGTAGCCTGGCATGGATGGAATGGATAAAGACCAGGACGCAGAAAGGCTGTCCAAAGTTACAAAATTGCAACAGAAAGGGCTTATGTGTCAACTAGCCAAGAGATTTAAAAGGGTATTCCATTCTGTTGGCATTATTTAGAAGATAAGCAGTTATATTTTATTCTTTTGTTAGGCAATTGCATAAACCCATAAAGAACAAAAAAAAATCTGCTTGGGTCTGTATGGAAATAAAAAACAAGTTCACTGTGCCAGATCTGATACTAAACAGACTTCCATAAAATTATTTCCTCATCTTTTTATGTTTAGCCTTCGAACAGGTATGTGACAAACTGCACCTCTGCTTTTATAATTGAGAAAATAAGATCTTTTCAGACTCTCTCTCAGATGGGGAGAAAATTGTCAAGTGTACATACACTTGATGAAAATCATGAGAGCATTGAGGCTGGTAAAGCAAGATCTAAGATAGTGAGGTTGTCAAATGGCAGAAGAAAACCACTGGCTTCACAAATGGAGGGGGGGAAAAAGTAAGAAAAATATATTCCCCACTTCTGGTTCTTCACAGTGAATTTATTTTCTCTTCCATTTAAGATTACCTCAAAAGAAGCCTATGCTATTAATTCAGTTTGGGTTTTTACCGAGTCTGCGTTTGCTTATCTGTGCTTTCATTAGGAGCAGTGAAGAGTTTACTCTTCAACTCAATCAGTCTTAAAACATTCTTTACTGCTTTTGAAAATCTCCTGGTAGGTTATCTTAAGGATTTCCCACAACTAAAACCAAATCTGAATGCTTTAGAGTAGAAATACTTGACTTCTTGTAAGAGCCCACCCACTAAGTCCACTTATCAATATGCTACTAGTATCACCTCAATACACAACAGTACTGGAAAAGAGAAATACACTATACAGAACAGAACGCTTTTTGAGATATAATCTATGTATCAAAAAGGATATACAATGTCTGGGGGGGACTGGGCGGGGGGAACGGGGTGTTGATTGTTGGGGTTTGGTTTTCTCGTGGGTTTTGTTTGGGTTTTTGTTGGTTTGGTATGGGCGTATCTGTTCCAGAGAAAACATGAGGTATATATCCAGTTAGGTGTCCTTGCCACAAGGATACTTTCTCTGATGTCACCGTGGTTCTTGCATTTCGGGCTACAAAGTGGCTTTCAATAAAGATGTCTCATGACCTGCTAGTTACAGTATCCTTAGATGATTCCACTGTGTAACTACAGAGCAGAAGGCAGGCAACATCCCTGCAACAACAGCAGTACTTCCCTTCATGAGATTATCCTCAGAAGTCCATGTAGTCTGAACTCCAAGTGAATGGAGGCTCTCATATTTCCCATTGTTTCCTATACTCGCGGGCAAATGGGATTTGTATTTTCAGAAGCACTTAATCTGTCTCCATAGGTTGTTAACAGGCATCTAAGCCAGACAGGCCTCTTACTACCCAAAGAATTCATCGCACAAATTTTCCAAACACGCACATGCATTCCTCTGCAAATTTTGAAGGAGATGGTACAATCGAAGAAGGCATCTACTTGGATTTAAACAACTATTTCATAATACCTACCTTTGATTTATTATAGAGTCCATTCCTGAAATATTTGTACCATCTATTTTGCCATTAACATGGAGACTGGAATGAAAGTGATTCCAGTAATTAACAGTTTAAATATCTTTCAATCCAAAGCAACTGTTTCAGAATGAAAAAACAATTGCCGACCAGGTTCTTGCTTAATCACTGTGCTAAATATCATGTAGACAAGGCTCCAGAAATTTTTTGAGGCAAATGCAAAAGTTGAAGATTTAACCCTCCTGAAACTGTTTTTATAGGGTGGAAAAATTACGTAAATCTCTTGTTATTCTATGAATAAATTTTCATCTGTCCATTTTTTCTCCAGGCTTTAGCAGGAAAAAATAACTCTGCTAAAAACTGCATAACTCCTTCAAATGTTAGTAATGAATGTAATGCTTATGAGTTTTCCTTGATCGGATGCAGCCTGAGGCCAAGCCCACTGCTTATTCACAACAGAAGACTGTACTCTTACTCAGAAATGCACTGTATGCATGGATTTCGTCCCCACCTTGTCACTCCTTCCCTTATTCATTTTTGTTCAGAAAATATCCATTACTTAGTTCAAGATCTTTAAAAGTTTGTTGTTTTTCAGTTATCCACTTTTCTCAAGATACAGAAAGTATCCTCTACTAGAAACCAGGTAATTTCTCAGAATCTTGAAAAGGATGTATTTCTTTTTACATTATTTTTGGAATCTCTCCAACATACCATCTCCAGTATGATTTCACCTTAAGTTAATTCAAAGTTCAAATATTTTGAAAGTGTTAGGACAGCGAGCAGAGGGGAAGAAATTGTATCCAGCTGTATTTTACTGTGAAGCATGAGAACAATCCTCAAAACCTAGATACCATTCATTCAAGTATAGTTTTGAAAATTAAGAATTCATTTGTACAGAAGGAAACAGAAGTTATCTTTAAGAATATAACACATAATTCTTTATGGATTTGACCTTTAGTTACTTTTGTCTCAGTTCTACCTCCTTGAAATGTTGTGAGAATGATGACAATGAAGATAATGAGATAGATGCTGTCATGATGGGGCCTTACACACAGACTACTAAAATGGATAGGTTAAGATTAAACACTCCCCTACTTCCTAATGAGCTAATTAGAAAGCTTTTAAATTTAAATAAAACACCACTCAAAGTGCCTATCTCTGGCTTTCTGTGTGACACAGAAGACACATAACTGTGAAGATGACTAAGAAAACCCTTTGAATAAAAATTTGAATCATAAGAAACTAACCTGTGCTGTAAATATAAAAATATATTCCTCTGGCACTTATTTTCATTTAAAGAGTGTCATATTTCTCCTCTACCAGTCTCAAACAGTTGTTTTTGTTATGTTGAAAACTTACAAGTCTTCCACAAGCAAAATTATCTTTTTCCTCAATCCATGTTCACCTTATAATACAGTGCGATAATTATGGCTTACAAGTAACTGCACTTCGACTATGGAAGCAGAGGTTGAGTTAGATCCGGCAATTTAGTATCCTATATTAAGAAAAAAAGAAAAAAGGGGGAAAAAAAAAAAAAAGCCAAAAAAAAAAAAAGCCCCCCCCTAAAAACCCACCCACAACTCAGAATATCAAAACCTGTGGTTTTTTTTACCTACAATACCGAAAAGAAATGACATAGTAAGAGAAGTTCTGCTGCCTGGGATTTCAATAATGCTGTTTTGAAGTCAAAGACAACATGCAAATATAGCACATCTTGCTCTCTTATCCTTGCTGCAACACTACATAAAATCTTTATGTCCCAGAGGATCACAGTGGCTATGATTTCCAGCTTTTTTTGTTTCTGAAAAAGAAGGTGGCTATGGGAAGGACACCTTTTCCATAATGGAACAAAACTATAGGGGAGCAAAATTTACTGGCAGACTATGAGTACTATACTGGGTGTTTCCAAGTTAAAATGCCCCATTGATTGGCCTGGTTTTATAGATATTGTGGGAGTAACTGATTGTAATTCTCTTCATAGCAGCTCATATGGTGCTGTGCTGTGTATTTCTAACTGAAACAGTGTAGATAAAAAAACCCAATGTTCTAATTGTGGCTGAACAGTGCACAGCATTAAGCCTTTCTCTTTTTCATACTCTTCATATCCCACTCTCTCTCCTCATGAGTAGTCTTGAGGTAGACAATAGCTTGGAGGGGACACAGAATTGTAGATACTTTTAACATAGGTTAGTTAGACACAGTAGCATGCTGGATCCATGCCAACAAATTCATTTTGATATGGCCAAAAGAGAAGTCAGAATTTTTGACCAGGGATGAATGCCACACTTGCAGAATGAAAATTCCATCATTCACAGAGTCCAGAAAAGATTTGCGAAAAAAATAGTTGAAAACAGAATAATGATTCACCAGCAGGATGTTTTTTAAAAAAGGACTATTATACTTCACAGACGGACAAATGAAGTAAGGTAATGCTTGGATTTAGCATGTGTGACACTACTAGTGGAATCATGCATACAGCTGAGCTGTTGACATTCTTAAAAAAAAAAAAAAAAAGTCATTATTATTAGAAGAGAATTTGTCTTATAATAAAACAATAAAAATAAGTACCTCAATTAAGTGATAAACACTTTTACTTGAAAGAGTGGCCATGATCTACAAGACTTTTTTTATCTAGAAGATAAGAACATAACAATAACCAGAAAAAAACAAAGTCCGATAAATTCAAGGAGCGCTCATTAGAATACAGCACAAAGAGAAACAAGCACAGCTTTTATATCTTGATGTCGTCAGGTCAAAATAGGATTTGTCTCTGGAAGATGTACTTCCATCAAATACAAGTTACTTGTCTAAGACAAGAATAAGTGAAATTTTATATCCTGTGACTTAGTTGTATTTCCCATTGCCAATTCAAAGAAACACCGAAATTGCCCTACTAGATATAAATAAAACTAAGAAAAGACTCTCACGATGACTCTGAATAATGAAACTATTTTTGCTTTTTTGTGGTGCAAAGCTACTCACAAGTTTTATCTCTGCTATTTTCATTGTGATCTCTGAAACTTGCAGTAGAGAATACTTAAGATAGTATCATATATTTTCTACCTATTCGTGTGTAGTGAAGAGATTTTTTAAGAAACTGCTCCATAAATGTTGTCTTTTTACCCCTATAGTACATTGAGATTTCCTTCTGTTAAAGGTTTGATTATTACTAGATCTTTTGTAGAATGAACTGATCTTGGCTATAAGATTTTTAACAATTTAGTCATATTTAGTCAAATGTCACCCCGTTTTCCCTACTATAATTAGTCTGGTGCTGGTTGGATTTTATATCTCCTTTACTTATAAAGCTGTCTTTTTCTTGATCTATGAGGGTTTTTTTTACTTTGCCTTTCCCACCTGCTGCAGGGGGCAAGTGGTCAAGCAGGTAGTGGGTGCATGGTTGATAGCCAAGATAACCCTCCACAAGGTTATACACAAAAACTACTTATTGATATTGAGTAGTCTAACAGTTTGAATCCTTTTGAGAAAAGAAGTGTTCTCAGTGCCTTAGCAATTGCATCTCCAGAAGGTGAGGGCTGCTGGAGTGGTGGGGCTGATTCTGCTAGGGAAGAGGAAATTAATCAGTTCTTAACCCACTTATCTCCATGAACAGGAGAAAGGAAACTATAGCAACACATGTTGTTTCCTAGAGGCATCCAAAAGGACAAGTGAACTAATCCCTAGGGAATAGCAATTATTACTTTTACATCTTTCTGAAAAACTCAATTGAAACTTAAATGTAATTCTGATTTGGAAATAATCAGTCAAACGGGGGTATTTAAACAAAATAATTTTAGGTACAATCCAGACATTTTGCATCAATCTAATAGAAGTGCTTACAGTGCACGCTTATTTAGTTTGTCATTAACTCCATTTAATCCCAATCGAAAGAAATCTGATTGTAATGGAAGTTTGAGGACCTAACTCATATACTGACATCAAAATTACAAATGCCCAAAAATTGATAAAATTAATCCCATCAAAAATCTAAGTTTCTCTGTCTTCATTACCCACATATATAATTAGCAAAACCTATATGACTCTTAAGTGAAAAAAATCAAGTGAGTTGCTCAAGAAAGATCCACTGAAATATTCTTTCATATCACAGTGATACACTACAAACACAAAACTGTTTCTGAGTATCTATATAAAAGGGTGAAAAAAATGTATGATATGCATGGTACATAATCACACTGCATGATACAGAGAAAGGACAAAGAATATCAGCCCATCAATGTTTTTTACATTTTGATCTGAGAATCAAAATATTCCTGTCCATCTTTTTCTTCCTCTTTTGTTTTTGCCTGTATGCCTTTCTATATTATCTATAGATGAAAACTGGACATATACTAAATTAATGAATGCAGAAATGCAATGCCTTAGTAATTCTGATTTTATACTGTGCCTTGTTAAAGTTCAAAATTCAAAACTAAACTTCATTTTAAAGAAAGAAAAAAAGATAATTTATGGCAAAACTCAGTTCAATATTAGCAAAATACCTAGACGATCCTAATATGACCTCATTATCATAATTTCTTAAGGTCAAATTGCAGGATGCTATGAGATCAGTCACAAAACCGAAACAGGGAAAGCAGTCTGGGTTAGTCTAATTTGAATTTACTCTCTTATGCATAGGATATCTTAAAAATCTTGTAATCTCTACTCATTTCTAAAGTTTTGTTTTAAAATTAAAATGACCCTTGAATACTGTGTTAACAGATATTTTAAGAAATTACTCATTTTTCCAAGGGTTTTAATGAAAATCTTTAAAGATCTAACCCTGACAATAACGAAATTCCCTTGAATCATTCTGTTAATGTCATTCCTATTTTAACTAGCAGCAATTTATGAGTAACCACCACTAGGCATGTGCACATCTGAATTGCTTAATGAAAAACTACAACTTCACTATACTAATTTTTGCATGTGCCAGTAAAATGCTAATTAAGATAGCAATTTTTATTTTTTACAAAAAAGTCAGTAAATACGTAAGTGTAAGTGTAAGTATACTTTACACAGATGATTTAGTTGCCACTGCCCTTAAAAAAAGTAGTAGCTAAAGCTCTTAGCAGTCTCACAGATATGACCTCAAATTCTTACCCTTTTGCAGAATTATCTGTGGGTCTTATAACTTATTCATACAGATATAATTTCAATAGTTATAATGACAGTTATTAACCATCATTAGATATCATTATGGATGTTTGGATGAAATGTCAGTGAACAATTCACATTTTTCTAGAAATAGCATCCTATATCCTGCCTACCGTGTATCCAATTCCATCCTATGAGTTTTGTTCTCTATGGTTCAGGGTCTAAGCTTTGGAATGTCACAACTGAGTTTATACGTCTGAAGAAACTGTTAAATTGTGAGAAAGACTAATGAGAAGGTTTATACAGTGGCATCACACAAGGGAAGAAAGGTAAAGATAGGGAGATAGTGTTGTAAGAAAGATCATTAGTTTTTCAAGGACTGAAGAGGAAAAACACCACTATGGAAAAGTATGAAATTATAAAGATAAAAGAAACCTAGAGAATTAGATAACAAATGTCAACTCAGCAACTTGAGCATGTGCTTCAGAGAGCAGACTATTTTCTTCCTGCCTGAACCTTAAATAACCAGCAAAGGCCTTTAAGATAGTTTATGAGACAGGGAGCAGAATACTGCTTAGACTAGCCAGTCCTTCCATCCTAGTTATCTTTTGTGTGAGCTAGCTAATAGAGAGACTTGTTTTATACTTTCAAAATGTATGTATTCTGCTTGCAGAGTATCCTTACACATGGCTGAAAAGCATCTGAAGAAAATGACTATGATAAGAGAGTTAACAAAGTACATTTTTAGGGTGTTTAGTCATAACAAGTTATGTGAGTCATTCAATCAAACTTTAGATTTTTTATAACATAGACATCTTCTGTGGACAAACCTAGCTAATTTGTCCTTTTGAGTGAAGGAATTAAAATGAGCAATTTCAGGGTACAATTCAACTGACCTATTTTAAACATCAGTCTTAGATGAAATCAATAGTGCCTTAGAAGTTCCTGCATTTCTCCCTATTGATGAAAAAGTGGCCCTAGAGGATTACCATGGATGTTGATGGATCCTTTGAAGACATCTATTTAGGGTTAGTTGACCTCCACACAGTATATCTGAATCTGTATGTCAAGTGTGAAGCTTAGAGAGATAATCATTTTTAGTTGATGTTTCCTTATCTTAAAGCTTTCATAGACAACCAAGTGTAGTAATAGGCTCAGTAGTTGGAGAAACACATATTTTTACCTATTAGTACCTCAGGAAACTATATATCTTCAGTCAATCCATACCAAGAAGGCATGCTGAACTTTTTAGTTTGAGTGCTCTCCATCATCTTATCACCCTTTCGTCCAATAACAGCACCTAATTTTTCAGGCTTTGGTTCCTCACTTACCATCCCCTTACTGCTATTTGAGTGGTCAACACCATGCTCTGAACATTAACTAGATAAGGGGATGAATCATGTAGCAGGTTTTCTTATCCAGTAGTCATGCACTGAAGGCAACTAAATATGTAATGTATCACAGAGTCCTTGAATAAATATGCACAACAGCATTATACATCTTACCCACATGTTTAAACATACTCAAGATTTTCCTTGATCATTTAACTCTGACTTTGGTAAACAACATATGGTAACTGTGATAGAGTATATGTTCTGTAATTGAGTCCTTTTATGTTATTTCCTATGGGATCAGACATGTCAGGTTAAATTTAAAGGTGGCACACACAGAGTGTTGTAAATTACAAACTGAGATCAACATAAAAAAGAGGTGTAAGAAGTAAAAGACGTCAGAATTTGGCTCCCTGGTTATTATCCTTTGATTATTTTAAGCATGTGTTTTAAAACAGTGAATATTACTATATCATGAAGATTTGATGCTGTTTTGATGTTGTGACCCTGGGAAAGCTCTGACTGAGAATGTTTTCCCAGTCCAGCTGTTGTTTCTAATGACCTTCCTTGATGGCTCTATGGACAGGCTAGAGGGAAAAGAACAGGGCTGACTGACCATGCATGGTTTTTGTCTGCATCTACCTTTTCTTCTGCTACACAGTGAGAAAGGCTTAGTGTTTCAGGACTTAACTTTTCCTTAATTAAATACTTTATTTGTTAAAATATTCTGTGAAAATGCACTGTGAAACTTTTCTTTTTGATATGTTCAGACAGTTTGGGCTGAAGGCAATGTAACTAGGCCCTGTACGAAGCATGAGTTTGACTTCAAGATGTGGAAAACTATGGAATATGACATGAGAAGCCTCTGGTTATAAGAAATAACAGAGGAAAACACTGACAAGTTATAGGTCACACCACAGGTCCTTCTTGGGTTTCACAGGTGATAAAGGTGGAGTTACATAAGAGACAATGAAAGTGAAACATGCATAGATACTTGGAGGAGAGCATTGGGAAACTTTGGTGTACTACAATCCTGCAAGGTCACTAGCAGCTAGGTAACTGTGTGAATAATGCCAGGAGAACAAGCAAACTGCTTGTCCAGGACTTTCTATGGGAAACTGTGAGGCAGCGCAGAGCTTGATTACCACAGCCTAGTAAGGACAATAACCCAAATCTGTCATTCAGACCATACCACACATGTAAAACCTACTAAGGTTTTCTGGAGAAAGAGGATGCTTTCACAACAATAAAACACTCAAATGAGCAGATTAAGTATCGTGTCAACAGATTATTCCAGGCCCAAAGACATCCTCATCTACTCATAACTTCTGACATAGTTTTCTTAAAGGGACGTTAATGGCAGTGCTTTGTTAACACTAGTGTTAGTGTTAACACCTTGCTGCTCTACTACACTGAATGTCATTTTCCTGCCTAACAACTCTGTGACCCTGTTTTTTTTCCATCCCATGATCACAGAATCACTGAGGTTGGCAGAGACCTCAGGAGATCATTTAGGCAAACCCCCTGGTCACGGCAGGGTTACCTAGAACAGGGTATTCAGGGCTCCACTGTCCACTCATCTAATCTTTATTCAGTTTTTCCATGAGGATTCTATGGAGGATGATGTCAAAAACCTTGCTAAGGTCAAGATAATCTATGTACACCGCTCTTCCCTCATCCAGCGGGCCACTCATTTCATCATAGAAGGCTTTCAGATTTTTCAGGCAACATTTCCCTTTCAGAAATCCATGCTAACAACTTCCAATCACTTCCAATCCTGTAAGTTATTTCCAGGGTTATATGCTTCTTCACCTTCTGTGTGATCAAGGTTTACTGGCCTGTAGTTCATCTGTTCCCCCTTCTTCCTTTCTTACCGTCCTCAGGGACCTTCCTCAGTCACCACAGCCTTCACAAGATAAGACAGTGGTCTTGCAATGATATTTACCATCTCTCTTTGAACTTATGGATGAATTGCATCAGATTCCATGGACTTCAATATTTACAGTTTGTTTAACTTCTTCCTTTCTTCATCCTTTTCTATAGAAAGTCATTCTTGATTACTCCAGAAAGTGTCTTCTTTCCATTTTCTATTTCATGGCATCTGTATAAAAGATTCTTTTATTATGGAACTGATACTGTAAATCAAAGCAAGGACGGACCTTCTTGATTGCTTTACTGGAATTTTTTGCTTCTCCCCCACCCACTCAGCCATCAGGAGCCTTTCATCCCTTTTGCAGCTTTTAGTTTTGCTGTTTTGTGCTTCTGTTGACTTAAATATTTTTAAATGACCCTTTTGTCATTTGGTCAATGTCCTCATCCTTGGATGTAATTCTTTTTCTGAAATTTCAGTTTAGGGTACTGATGTTTAGAAAATTTTTGGCAGTCTGCAATATGTGTGTGTATATATATATATGTATGCATAATTGACAGCCTGGGCAGTATTCATTTACTAAACGAGGTGCATATTTTTTGTTGTGTTGTTTGTTGCTGTTTGTTTGTTTTTCTATGAAACAGCTAAGCTCCAAACACTAAATGAACATTACACTGAGATAGAAGTCATTAATGATTTTTCTCTTTGAGCTTAGGTTATTCTGAGCATCTTTAATTCATTTGGCTAAATGATCTAACCAGTTTTGCAAGAATGTCCCATAGATACTGCATTTTAATGCTTCATAATAAAATTAAATAAAAAATAATGCTTTTTGATTCATTATCTCTTGAGAACAGTTTTCATGAAACTATGATGGAAACTCTTTTCTATTCTGTCTGAAGAAAATTTGGAGCTGTAACAGATAAAAGCTTTTGTTCTCTATTTAGTTTGACTACTTTGGAATGTTTTCTTTCAGAAAAAAATCTGTTCAGAGACCAAAGTTCTTCCTTTAAACATCTTGAAATATTGTGAATTCTTTCAAGATACTGAATAACAATGACTAGAGCTAAAATTCAATATAGCACGTGGCATAAAATAATAAGTTTTCCGCTGAAAAATTCATCAGCAGTTCAGGAATGACTACATCCTGATGCCATTGAGACATGAAGTGCAAAAGTATAGAGGAAGAAAACAGCTAGATCTGCTAAAGTGTTTCACTATACTGATGTTTTAAAATTTTACTAGCTCTTCCAACAAATCACAACTCACTGTTAAACATCTGTGTTACGTTTTGGTATCCTAATGTGATTTAATTACAAAAGAGGTATAACCTCCTGTAGGACTCCTGCTTGTAAGTGCTAATGAGCAAGAGGCAATAAACTATTCTTTATAAATCAATATGTGAGAAATTAAATATGATTGCTTGGACTTGGTTGGCTCTATAGCTAATGGAACTATGAAAGGCATGATTAATTAGAAAGGTGTTTTGGAAAGGTTAATTGGTTTACTTTTGAAATTATCTGCTGAGATAATGTGTTGGGTAAAAAAACAACATCCTGCATTACAAATTAGCCAAGGATTTTTCTGAAGATTTAAAATAAACTCATTTTGGCCAGCAACTGCAGCTGACAGGTAGATCTGTTTACTGTCTGACAGTGGTTTTCATTGGTGATATTTTTAAAAATATCTCCTTTATCACCACTCTACAGTTAATCTAGGTGATAAGAATTTCAGGATAGAATTATAATTTTTAATCCTTTTACAAGTCATGGATATCAGGTGGGGTTTTCTGTTCTGTTGGATTTTTGGGGGGGTTAAGGTTTTTTTGGTTGGTTGGGTTTTTTGTGTTTGCTTGGTTGTTTTGGTTTTGTTTGTTTTTCCTTTTGCTTTGTTTTTAAATTTAATTAGGGAAATCATAAACCATGAATAATATCCCAATTGGCTAGGTACAATTTAGTCAGAAAGATAGCTTATGTCATCTTGTGAACGAATTTATAATTTATGTGTACAAGTAGAGAAAATGAAAAAAAGAAACAGATACAGAGAATTAAGATACTATAAAAATATTAACTAGCTTGCCAGAGAGTTCTTCTAGATGAATAAACACATTTTTCAGGTATTGTTTGAAAAATAATAAGGTAACAGTGTTCCCTAAACATGAAGAGAAGTGTGGGAGAAAGCTAGGCTGGACGTATATGTTTGAAAATGTACCTATGAAGAACATGTCGTCACAGTCAAGAAGTGATTGTAGTAAAGAAGGAATTATATTTGATGGTATGCTAGGCCTACTTTCAAGGGCTAGTGAAAACCCTTGAAGACAAAGATAAGCAGTTCTTGTTTGTAAGACAGAAAATCTACAGAACAGATGCAAAGACAAGGATCCCACGGACCAAGGAAATGAATGAGAGTTGTTCTTAGCAGGTATGTAATAGATAAATTTACAGCTGTGAAAACCAAGGAAATCTATATAGTAGATGATTTGCAAGGCTGATAAGAATCTAAACTGGATCTGCTTGGACATAAGGATAGAAAAGAAACAGTAAGATTTGTATAAATTTTGGGTGTATAAATCTATGAAGTGCTTATAGTCAATGCTAGTATCTCTGATATAAATGTAAGCAATATTAAGTTAGTGCTATTGTCTGTAGAAGAAAAATAATTAACAAAATTATATGAAGAGTAATAAATACTCAGATGGTTATGCCATACATCAATTACTTGGTGAGAGTTTGTGAACTTTCACAAGTATCTAGAAAAACATCAGAATACTAAGAAGTGACCTTTGAATATGCAGATAATTATGTGGATACACATTTCATTTTCAGTGAATGATGGAATAAATCTTGCATTTTATTCATTGCAACTCAAAGAAATAAGCACAAATGATACACAGAAATATACATATAATAATGCATTATATTTATTATTTATAGATTTTGTGAACTGTCTTGACCACTAACTGAGAAGATAAGAAGCAAATAATTCTGCAGATCCAAATGATAGAAGCCGTAAAATTAACTCCACAGTAATTCCCTATTTTTTAGAAGTGATTCAAATATTTAAATAGATTTGGTTTATACCAAAATTGGAAATGTATTAGATCATTATAGGGCAGGCTGCTCCTGAACAAGTTCTTATCTTCCCACACAAAAATTTTCTTCGTCACACTGAAATATCTTAACCCAATTCTTTTATAGCTTCTTTATAACACTTGTCGAAAACACAGATATTTTTGTTGTTTCTTTTTTGTTGTGTTGTTGTTTCTTTAATCTGAGTTTATTTTTAACTTTTTTTTTTTATTTTCAGTTATTGTTTATTGCCACCATTCACCTCAGAATATGTTATATCACAGTTTATATTTGCAATTTTCCTCTCATATTCTTGTAATCTAGGACCAAAGCTCTCAAATTCAATCTCCATATTTATTATTTGAAATGCACTCCACCATTTACCAATACTCACAAAGGGTTGGTGTAGATTTCTTTTTTAATTTCTTAAGGTCTTTTGTTCACTCCCCACCAGTAGGATCAGGGAGAAAATCGGAAGTGTAAAAGTGAGAAAACTTGTGGGTTTAGATAAAAGCAGTCTAATAGGGAAAGCAAAAGCCACATATACAAATAATGCAAAACAAGGAATTCATTCTCTGCTTCCCATGGCAGCCATGTCCAAGACAGCAGGGCCCCATCATGCACAACTGTTACTTGGGAAGACAAACACCATCCCTTCAAACATTCATGCCTTTCTCCTTCTTTCCCTGCTTCATATAAGCATGATGTCATGTGGTAAGGAATATCCCTTTGGCCAATTTGGATCACTCGTCCTGTCTGTGTCTCCTTCCAACCTCCCATGCCCCCGCAAATTCCTTGCCAATGTGGCAGTACAAAAAGCATAAAAGGCATTTGCTCTGTGGAAGCACTGCTAAGCAATAACAATAACACCTCCATATTATCAACTCTGCATTCAGCACAAGTCCAAAACACAGCCCCATATTAGTAACTGTGAAGAAAATTGACCTTACTCCATCCAAAACCAGCACAACAAGGCAAATATCGACCAATTTATGAAAAAGGTGGCTGCTGTGAGAGAAGAATCCAAGCGGATAAATGAGTTGGAATCCCAAAACAAGCCACTTGTGGGCTGATTATACCAAAGAAAGGAAAAGACGATCGTATTGGAGATGTGAGTTTTAATAATGAAAAAATGCAGGCTAAAAGCAATCTGAAATCTGCCAAGTGATTTTACAGTGAAAGTAGTGTTCAGTTTTTTCTGCACAAAATTGGCTAATAAAACATGCCTCTAAAAACTGAAGGAAGCTCGAGAGGACTGAGGGGACTATTAGAGTTCACAATCTCCTAAAAACTTTGCTGCTGAGTAACTCTACATCATTGTCATTCTTGACATCAAGATAAAATTGTAGCTTGAACTAAGTGTTTTGTCTGTCCAAACTTAGGAGCCTTGATTTGTACTGCATACTTTGACAATACTGGGACAATATTAAAGCTGAAAATATTTTTAGTTGAGAGGCAAGTCTAAACATATAAAAATATTCTTTGCTAAAATAAAGTCTGTGGAAGTTTTTGAAGAAACAAGGAGTTGGATAAATTGTAATGCAATTAAAATGAGAGATATTATTTTTGACAAAATGAAGTGGTTTTCTGTGATGTGGAGGGTTTGAAGATATTCAATTAAAAAGAAAAGAAAATTTGTGAATAAAAAAGGGTAATGAAAATTTTAATCACAGACATTTACATTTTCTTCTGATATAATTATTTGGAAGAATCCACATGAGTGGCCAAATTGTTTTAAGGCCATTAGAATTTTTTCCTTTACTTTCTTGATTAATGATTTTACAAAAAATCTTTCCATATTAAAAAATTATTCACTTATAGTATCTCCCTTAGTTCTTTGCTGAAAAAAATATATGTCGTAAATAACAGAATAGTTTTTTATTTAAGTATGTAATTTATTTTCATCAGGTTTTCTTTATTTGTTTTGAGAAGAATTAATTTTTAACTGGAACCCTGTGTTATATAAGAAGCCTGTTCCTTAACCTTTTCCCCTAACTCATAGTAAATTCATAGCTGAATTTCCTTGAGCTTCAAGAGGAAATATTTCTTCTCCAAAGAACTAATTTCTCCTGTTCAGACACTGACATTGAATACTGCCTGATGGGCAAAATTCAAGCTAAATCTCCATCCAAATAATTTTTTTGTAATGTTAGAAGAATATAAAAGTCACCTTTTCCATTTTGAAATGTTAATGAATGAATTCCACTGTCTCTTCAATGGTTGACTGTAAAGAGATCTCATGACAAACATGTGAATTATGGTTGACACATGTGTTAAACCATTATTTTTGGTCCACTCAATCCCATGTGATGAGTTTGCTCTCAGTGAGATAGGGAAAGGAAAATATTTCCTGAAAAGCCAGGCAATTGCTCCGCTATACTCCATTATAAGTTTGAAAAGGTGCTTTGTTCTGCCATCTAGCTGCACTGCTCATTAATTGGTTTACTGTGGTCTTGCTGGTAAGACCATGTAATAGCTGATGTAATGCCAAATGATGATAATTAGAAGAACTCTTAATTCTTAATACCCCTCATATGTGAATGTTCCCTGTTAACTGCTACAAGAATACAGGTCAATGGCCTCTGTAAAAAAACCCCAAAACTAATAAACAAGAAAAAACTTTTTAGTATTCTTACATCAAATTACTTTGTTCTGACTATTGAAAGATTAATTGACTCTGTACAGGAAAACTATATCTATGGAACAAAGAATTTGACTTCTATTTCTGGTGACTTATAGAAATGTCTATATGGATTTCTTAATATGAACAGAATCATTTTAATCTGAATACTAGATAATGTTTATGAAGAAATAGATGAGTTTAACTGATTTTCAAGCTAAATAAACTGAATTTCATATAATAATGTAAGGCAGACATTTAGCATAAGCTAATTTGGGAATACTGCAATGCTAGTATAAATAAATGTATTACTTAGGCATCACGTTATGCAGTCCATAAAACTGAGCAAGTACAGGACAACTTGATTTGTGCTCAAACAATCTTACATTTTTATCCAACAAGTACTTTTCAGTTTAACCTTTCCAGAGAAAAGAAATTTCCTTACCTGTTCATGTTAAAATATGTAAAATATGAGAAAAAATTAATTTTTTAAAGAAATAATGGCAAAAAGTTATAATGCCAAACATTCAGTGTACAGTCCAAGAAGTATGACAACTCACAAAGCAGAGATTACCTCAAGGATATTATTCATGATGGATTTATTTTGTCAGGGAATTGAACTCGTGACCCAAGTATTGGAAAGTGCTGGTCTTACCTATTGAGTCACAGAAAAATCTCATTTACTGTCAGTAGTAGTCCCTTTAAACTCAGCTGGGAAAGCTTTCAGCCAAAGGGCTTTCACCTTGGAAGAGTGAAAGATTAAACTGAGGATACTATTAAATGGAAAAATCAATGACAACCAGTTAAATAAAAAGGAAACTCCCAAATGAAGATAAATAATTGGCTGAATTCATCCCCTGTGCATTTCTCTTTTCTTTATGAGAGACACACTAGGACTAGGTTTGTCCCTCTGTGCAGCAGAACACAGAAGAGAAACAAATGAAGAAGTGTACTGTATAATACAAAACGGCAAGCAGTCATCTGGGGAAGTACTAAGATTAAAAATTTCTTTATAACTGCAGATTGCTAAAAAAGATCTTAATTATTCTTATTTTCATCTGAAAAAACCATGAAGCAAGACTTGTACAGCAAGGGTTACATGTTGTTTATCCAGTTACTGATTCTTGAAACTTCAAGTCAAGGCAAATTGGAAACAAAAACTAATTTAGTTCTAAATAGTGCAGAGGATCTGAAACAATTAAGACAGTTGTAATAGTGAGCACAGTCAAATAAATTCAAGACTTTTAGAAATCCAAGCCTTATATATATAAACATATATACATATAAAAATATATATTTCAAAATACAAAATAAGCATATTTTAAAAATAAAGGAAAAAAACAATAGCTAGCAGGGCAAACTGCTTACAGTAGGCAGAGAGAGAGAATACTTACGAGAAACAGCATATAATACAATTGTATCTCAAAATATAGAATAAAATGGAATAAAGATTCAACTATTTTATTTTCTAGCAGTGTTAGGCCTCATAAATCCCTTAGCAATCTCTGAAACAGTCAAAAACTGTAGATGAATGTGATCTAGTCAGTACATCATAGTATGATTTTCAGAAAGCTTTTGATAAGATTACTTGCAATATTTTGAGAGAGATAAAACTATTGTGAGATAAAAGAGATTCTTTTGTGCATGAATGACTCATTTAAGTAGAAGTGAAAATACAAATAAATGACAGTTGAGGAATTCCTTATCCTCAGGGACATGAATGTGATATGTAAACTCTTCAACATACTCACAAAATATCAAGGAAAAGGCAGTAATTAGTCAAGTAGCGAAATTTGCAAATGTTAAATGATTACTGAAGATAGTTAACTTAAACTGAAGAACTGAAAATTTCAGGGTACCCTCTGATCAAACAAAACTAGCAGAAAAAAAAATGGCTTCAGCTAATGTAAAGTATTATACAGAGAGGGAAAAAAACACATCCTAATAGTTACTGTCACTGGGAAAAGCAAGGCTGATGTGAATAACTCTTTAAGGATGGCTTTTGAGTGCTATTTAGCAGCCACAGTACAAAAAGAAAAAGCTGGTAATTGTTAGGATCAGATCAGGAAGCAAAAATGAGATCAAGTTACCTTATAAATAGATGATGTGTTCGTGGACTGGGTGCATTTCAGTGTAAAATTCTGGTTGTCCAGTTTCAAAAGAGACATGGTGGAATTAGAAGAGACAGAACACTATGATTGAAGAAGAGATTATCAGCTATTCATTGTGGAAAAAAAGAGTAGGTAGAGATCTAAAAAATCATGATTTGTATGAAGACACTGAGTTCACTATTTTTCACAACTTGAAAACATGTATGTGATGAAGTTGTCATGTGGTGGTCCACAGTAAAAGAAAACAACCAACATTTTTTTCCCACAGTTTATTTAAGATATGAAGTTTAACACCAGATACATCAAAAGGCCCTTATGCAAATTAATAAAAGAAATGTCCATCTGTGGGTTGTCTAGATATAAAGATTCACAGAGTCCCTAAACCACTGATAGCTGAGATTGGGAGAGCATAGCAGAGAAGGTTCAAAGTATAGATCTGCCGTATCTTAGACTTCAGGGTCCAGATCCAATCAGTCTAATATGGTGTTATGAAATAATTAATAGAACGTGCTTAGACCATGGCACAATATCCAAAGAATGTAAACATTAGATATTAAGGAACTTGCAATCCTGCTATGGCTGTAAGACATTGGAAGAAACACTCCCTAGATAGCATGTGACCATTTTGTTATTGGCCATTTTGTTATTGTGACCTTTTTGTTATTGGCTATATTAAATCAAAACAAATCATTGAATATAAAAGTAACTGAATTTGCAGTAAACAGGAGACCATTTTTACCCCTTTACTACTCTCTTGTTTAGCCTTTCTTTCCTGGGTTCTCTGGAGCACCATACATGCTCTAGGCCCCTACCTTTCTTGAGGCAGCCATGATCCAGAGTGTCTGTATCCATCGCTACCAAAATTGTAGTCCCATTTAAGGGACAAATAGATGGCTGCTACAGTCTAATTTTAGTCATTTGAGTTGGCTAAAGTGTGCATAGATGTTTCTGTAGAAGAAAGAAAAAGGAACTGAATGCTTAAAGTCTAACATTATTTAAGTCATACTTTCATGATGTAAAATATTTGACAAAAATAATATCTACGTAGGTCTACCTTCTCTCCCAACATTTTCCTAGTCATTCCTGCTTCCCTAGTGAGGCAGATATCATCCAACGCAGACATTTTTAGTTTGGGGTTGTAAATCAAATCAAGTTAGTGATATAACTTATGAGAGCTTTACGCCTCTTTACACCTTTTTTTTTTTTGCTACGAATGTTGCAGCAATTCCACAGCCTTGTGCACAATTCATCCCATGGAAGAGTAGTTTCAGAGCACTGAGAGGAAAGGAAGTTAGTTGCAGTACAGTATTGGAAAAATACAGGTTGGAAATATCTTTGTTAAATACTGCCATCCACTTCCTTATTGTATAAAACCTTAGCTTTCAACACCTCTATTAGATGGGATGAATCATGAGTTCAAAGCTTTTTCCACGTATTCACCATATTCAGATGTAGGATTCATTCAAGCTAGACTTCAAAGACCTCTGGGAACACCCTATGGGTGTTCTCATGTAAGTATTTAACTGATAAAATTGAAGTTAAAGTGGTCTGTAACTATATTCTTGGAGTTGGCTGTCCCTGTGATTTAATTATTTCGATCTACAAATAATATATAGAAAGAACACAATGCAGCAGAGAACAGTATTATTCATAGGGAAAAGACCAAACTGTGTCTCATTTGTAAGAGGTGTCAGACACACTATTGCTACTATTGGTATTTTAATGAGTGTAGGCAGTCTAAGGCATTGAATAGAAACCATGGCTTGGTACAAGTCTCTGGACTTCATTTTTCATTTTCTTACTGGTTTTTGCTTCTGATTACTAGATGGTTTAGGTGAAAAATATTTCTTCAGACACACTTAGAGCTTCATGTGTAAATTTTATTCAAGATTGTTTTCTTATTTACATCTAAATTTTGTGAACACCAAGGATTTTCAAGAACAGAATTCTGCAAGTTACCTTTATAAGAACTTAGATATGAAAACACTCAAGCGCAAGCCTTAGTAAAATCTGTCACGATATGAATTTCTCATCAAAGAGAATGCACCAAATATGAGCAAATATCTACTATTTATAGTCAGTTCATGGTCAGTTATTGTCACAATTTCTGTGTCTTGCTTTTCTTTTAGAAAACAAATAGCTTTGTCTTATTTCTGTGCAACATGACTTTCCACTACATTGTGTCAACTTCCATTTGGTACCACTGCAAACTTTGATGTGATAATATCAGGCATAAGCCAATAGCAAGTGATGAGCGAGGGAGATGAGTGCTCTCTCATGTTAGGAACTGCTTATATTATTCAGTGCTGGAAGACAATGGCTGATCATAATTGTCTACTTGTCCTGACATCTCTATGAATTTAATATAAACATAGCAATGTGTAGCTGAATTTAAATTCAAAGTTATAATTCACATTTAGTTATTTATGGGAGCTGCAATTTCAAAACCTGGTAATTATTCATAACTGATTCACATAATTTGAATTTTTGAGTTTTGAATTCTTCTGGCTAATTTTTATACCACTTTCTGCACCTCTATAAATTGTTCTACAACGGATCTGACAGATTTCATTTTCCCCTCAGTAAAATTTGACATTGGCAACTAAAAAAGAGATTGTAGGAGTATTAACATCTTCCTAAATTTGAAATATAAATGAAATATATTAGGAAATCAACTAATGAAAGACCTAACAAGAGAACAGATTTTATAGCTTGTTGATCTAATATTATATTCAGACAAGGCTCCAGGGTTCTGGGTTCCTTCTGTATTTTATGCAGAAATGAAGTTTCCAGACCTGATGGTCTATTCAGATATGCCACTGCTAAAGGATGCTTGATTACAGAGTACTTCAAATTTAATAATATTTCTGATTTTTACTGTATAGATTTCTAAAAACCTCACAAAGGTTTCTAGATTTCAGAAAGGAAGAGAAAATTATGTCTCATAAACTGCAAGGGAAAGCAGACAACTGACAGCTCCAATACAAATAAGGAAAATTATGCTGCATCTACAGGATAATAAGGAGATCAGATCTAGTCAGCATGGATTCAGGAGGGGAAGATCCTGCTTAACTAACCTAGTCTCCTTTTATGATCAGGTAACTCATCTGATCGATGAGGGGAAACCTGTGGATACCTTGATTTTAGCAAAGCCTTTGACACTGTCTCACATAATAAACTCCTGGTGAAACTGATGGATTGTAGCTTAGACAAATTTACTCTGTGTTGGGTTAAGAATTGGCTAGATGGCCAGGCTCAGAGAGTGGTGGTGAACAGTGTCACATCCAGTTGGAGGCCGGTCACCAGTGGGATTCCCCAGGGTTCAATGTTGGGGCTGGTTTTGTTCAGTATCTTTATTGCTGATCTGGACGAGGGGATGTAATCAGTTATTAGTAAGTTTGCGGATGACACCAAGCTTGGAATGAGTGTCAATCTGTTGGAGGGAAGGAGGGCTCTGCAGAGACCTTGACTAGCTGGACAGATGGGCTGAGTCCAATAGCATGAGGTTTAATAAATCCAAGTGCCGGGTTTTACACTTTGGCCGCAATAACCCCATGCAGAGTTATAGGCTGGGGTCGGTGTGGCTGGAGGATGGCCAGGTGGAGAGGGACTTGGGGGTGCTGGTTGATAGGAAACTGAATATGAGCCAGCAGTGTGCTCAGGAGGCCAAGGCCAATGGCATCCTGGCCTGCATCAAGAATAGTGTTGCCAGTCGGACCAGGGAAGTCATTCTTTCCTTTGTACTTGGCACTGGTTAGGCCACAGCTTGAGTACTGTGTCCAGGTCTGGGACCCTCAGTTTAAGAAAGATGTTGAGTTGCTGGAATGTGTCCAGAGAAGGGCAACAAGGATGGTGAAGGGGCTGGAGCACAAGCCCTATGAGGAGCGGCTGAGGAGCCTGGAGAAGAGGAGGCTCAGGGGTGACCTTATCGCTGTCCGTAAGGAGGTTGTAGTCAGGCAGGGGTCGGTCTCTTCTCTCAGGCTCCCAGTGACAGGGCGAGAGGACATAGTCTTGGGCTGTGTCAGGGGAGGTTTAGGATGGGTATTAGGAGAAACTTTTTCACAGAGAGAGTGGTTTCCCATTGGAATGGGCTTCCCAGAGAGGTGGTGGAGTCACCGTCCCTGGATGTATTTAAGGATAGTTTGGATGATGAACTTAGTGGCATGGTTTAGATGTTAGATTGGTGTTGGATAAGTTGTTAAGCTAGGTAAAGGTTGGACCTGACAATCTTTACAGTCTTTTCCAACCTTGTTAATTCTGTGTGTAATTCTGTGTAATATTAAGGAACAAGACCAGATAGGCTTTATTAACCTGAAAGACACTATTAAATTGTATTTTGATATTGTCATACATATTGTTTCCTGGTAATTAGTGACAATTTTTAGGATTACTGGAATATCAGATAAAGCCGCAATGATTTTATATGGTTGGCAGCAATGCAAAATGTTTCATCTGTAGTGCTGTGTTTACAAAGGTCACTACAAATGTTAACTTTCATGACCTTTAAAAACTCAGACCTTTGCCAAACAGTAAGAGATGTTCAGTGACCAATTTATTCTTCAAGAACCACGATACACTGAACGTGCTCCTGCAAGGGTGGCTTATCCAACAGTACACAAGCACAAATCTGAAGGGTAGCTGATCTGTAACAATAGAACTTCTAAAGTAAAGAAGCATGTTGGTGCATCATGCTGACAATGCTGATTAATATTTGAAATTATGAACTAACAGAAATCCTATAAATTTGGACTGCTAGATCTCACTAGGATTTCAGTGACAGGACAACCACGTAAAAGATAATCAAATCATAAATAGTTATTAAAAACAGACTCTTCTCTATATCTTGACTCTGTGTAACATTCCTTTTACATTCTTCTTACAGCAGAAACTATCAAAAAGGTCCCTAGGACATGTGTAGAGAGGGATGATAGAATGCAATAATGTTAACATGGCTTCACTGGGAAAGTCTGAATTATGGAAGAGCTTTGTCACTTGCTGTGATTTCTGCAGGAGTGGAAACAAACTCAGAATCCTCCAGAAAGAATGTGGTTTTCTGAGTTCAAAATTGTACTCTTTGAACATAAGCTTTCCAGCAAAAGCCAGAAAAACTTATCATTGCCTAGGAGAAAACCTCTACTGCTCTCATTTCACATAGCCCATGAGCAAACAGCATGAATATTCACTGCTTAGATTATTTTTAATACACATTTAATAGTGTTTTCAACACTCAGTGAGTATCTGATGCTCAAAGTAAGCTCTGAAGCTAGACACTAACCTGTGAAAAAAAATTGCTTTGCCTTAGTTCTTACATAAGGATTCCATGAAAGACAAAGTTGATAAATCTTTGTCTTGTGGTATATTTCCACAAACAAATACCTCTATTCCAGAACTAATTGTGAACTGTGCCAGCAGCAGCTAGTTTTAAGCCTGACAAGCGGTAATTATTATTGAGCAGACATAGTTTTCCATGAGGACTCTCCTAGCCCTTTTCCCGGCCTACTACTTATTTTCGAGCCAACACCCAGGAGAGAGATTTATTTCAAGTTCCAAAATTGAATGAGTCAATGCTCTTGAATCTTTGGTAAGAAATTGATTTTGGACACACACAGATATATAAATTATGTGGAGAATCTAGACTAGGCACGGATGACCAAGATGAGTCTGTGGCAGACACCAGGGAATGGTGGCAGCAGCCAAGTCGATTATCAATGTTTTTCAGGATACTCATCAATAGCTTGGCTGTGCTATCTCAGAACAGATAAGTTTCACCTCATCTGACTACTTCTGACTTGTGTGCATGGGTGAAAATACCTCTTCTTGCCCATTCTTAAACTAAAAATAGGCAAGCCTGTACAGATTACAACACTCATTGTTTGTGTCTGTCATGAGGAGAAGAAAGATCAGAAATTGGGTGCTGTATAGGGTACAAGCAGCATAAACATTTTATTTTGGATGCAAATAGCAAGCATCCCTGAAACACTTCCATTTACCTGCATGTTTGTAAATTTTCAAGTCCTGAATATTGTTGATTGAAAATGGTCCCAAGTCAGACAAGACTGGGTAGTGGAGAAGTGTTGTAGGACGGGTCCGGTGGAAATAGAAAAGAGAGAGCCAGGGGTCCAACCAGGAAGCCATTTTAATGAGAAAGCCTACAACTTCTATACTTTTTAGAAACCAGCGCTTTACATCCTTATGGGTCAACATACCTGTTTTTAACAATCTCATAGGTTCAAAACTAAGCATAGTGTCATCTTTTTTGCTTTGGGGACTTTCACTATAATTTTGAAAAATATTCGAGATTACTCTTGAACAAAATATGTTTTTCCAAGGGACACCTGCTTGCAAAACCACTTGTTATGAGAAAGAAGTATGTCCTTGCATGGTAAACTCCAAGCTACCATGTGCAGCTTCAAGCTGCTGTGAGAACCACAGATGTATTTTGAGAAAGTTTTACTATTGTTTTGGTATAGCCACATTCCAAAGTGTTTTTCACTCAGTAGATGTTTGTTTATTTCTGGCTTTGGTTGTTCAGGCTGCTGTGAAAGACAGAAACATTTCAGGCCAACTCTCAAAATTCTGAAAAAGGTCTTAAAGCCTTAAGCTCTCAAAATTGGTTACGACAGAGAAGAAGGAAACAGGATGGGGAGGCACAGCCTACTTAATCAGATCCTGAGCATGATTTTCTTCTGTTACTGTCGAGGACAAAATGATATGGAACTTATACAAAATTTCTGTGACTGATTAGTTGTGTCTCAGACTCTGACAAAACTGTTTTCTAGGCCTGGAAACTGCCTGGAAACCTTGGGTGATGAGTCAGGAGTTTCATTTTCAGCATACAAAAAAAAAAAAGATACTCAGTGGGACAAAATATCCAGTTTAAGAAGAATGCTCAGAAGGAACTCTTTTCATGGATACTGAATAGCTCATGCCTCAGCTACACTGGAACTCAGATGTTAGGTCTATCTTTAGGGCCTCACACACCATCCAATGCCAGACTACTTGAAAGCATTAGGAGGTAAACTTACTTAGTGCCAAAAATTAATCATTTCAGCAATTGCCAGAGTCTAGTGCTCTCTAATGAGGTTCTTTCAGATATCCCACAGGAAGAGGTTTTAATATATTAAAACCAAATTTACTACTTTGGGGTTATTTGATCATGGGATCATGATCCAGTCCAGTGATACAGCAATATACTGAAATCACAATACAAGCATTATATAGCAGTTGCAATACACAGTTGAGCTGGAACACAAACATGATTACCATTAGTGGTCTCTAAATGCCAGCTATCATGTTGTTGAGCACCAACAGTCAGTGGAAAAGAATATGTGGGTTGAGCCAACTCAAGACTCTTTCTACATTTTATTTGTTGCTCCATTTTTATACTCTGTATTAGACTCAGCCACATATGCACTTCCTTTGGCTAGCTCAGATCCCCTTTGTGTTGAGTTTTCTTTCCAACAGCTGTGATTACTCCCTGTATTTTCCCCTGAGGTTCAAGAGCCAGTAGTCTATGCCCATTTTCCCTGATCCTTCTTCCATTATAGGAGTGTGTGATTGGTCACAGTAACTCAGTACAGCTCCTTTCTATAGCGTTTCATTGCACAGCGTAGTATGCAAGCTTTAGCAAAAAACTGTAACTCAATGTAATGGGATGTAGGTCTTACTTCATAACTAAAATGACTAAAATGTCATATACCCCTGATTTCAAGCAAAGAGTGACAACTTTTTAAAAAGATGGCAAACTACATTTTTGTTCATTTCAATTTTGTGTGTTGCCTTCTTCCTCTTTGGGGAAAGTTGAGGGTTTGGGGTTTTGGTTTGGGGTTCTGGTTTGGGGTTCTTTTGTCTTTAATGTGTCATGTTGACTAAAGATAAACCTACTGAAGTGCAATGGGATTGGTTTTGCTTATGAAAGGATAAAATTTTGTTCATATAAAACATATCTTAACATTGTGAAATGAGTAAAGTACCCAGAAAATGAAGACTGGAACTTTGGCCTATAGGAAGATTGAGAAATATGGACGACTATATTTGCTTAAAAATCTTATCAAAAAAGCGAAGTCATTGTGAAGAGTCTTTGGGTAACTAAAGGCATTTTATTTGAAAACACAATAAGGAATTCTGTAACCAGTGATCCATGATCATCAGTAAATGCTACGTGATTTTTATGTTACTGATCACACACAGTCAGATTGCATTTCTAGTCAGAAGATACCAGTGTGATCACACTGAGGAAGAGACCTTCAATTTGCACAAATTGGAGACTTCATTGTTATTAGCTATGACTCTAGCCCAAAGGATAAACTTTAATAAAAGAGCAGGTGGTCAGCAGCAAAGGATGAACAGACAAATGTAGGTTTTGCGGGATTAGTACAAGAAAACTTCAAGTATTCACCTGCAGGCTTCAGAACTATCCTGTGTAAGTTTCTGAAAGGCTGTGAATCATTATGCATTAAAAAAAGCTTGGTATACTTTTGATTTTTTACATTGTACACTCAATACACATGAATAATTTCAATGCTTTGGCCTGTAAAGCTAGGCACAGAATTCTGCAGTAACTTTTTCCCGTACTAAGTCTTTAAGTCATACAGGAACACCCTTTTAAACTGTATACACCTTTGTATACAGGTAAAGAAAAAGAACAATTTTAGGCTAGCCTTGTCTCCATGACTCATCATGACTTCCAGCACCAACCTTGCTACAGTTCTAGCTCCTCTACACCTGTAAATGAGCTGGACATGTTTAGATCCAAGGTTTCAGATTCACCTGCGAATGCTGAAAGAGATGGACAATATAATTATGCAAATGCTGTTTACCATGTATGAAGAACTGTGATACCCAGAAGAGGTCTGCCAGTTGGGAATATTATATCTAGCTTAAAAATTGATGGTAAGGAGGACTAAAAGTTGATCAACTTCACCTCCCTCCCTGGAAAGATCAAAGAGTATATCCTCTTGGAATCCATTACCAAATAAATGAAGCCTTAGAAGATAATCAGAAGTAACCAGCATGGATTTAGGAAATTTATCATGCTGTGCTATTTTTTCAGTTATTTCCATAAATGAAAAATTAATTTAGATATAAACAATTAAGGTACAGATATATGACATAATAACTTTAGATCAGCTTTTTGAAGTAGCAAATATTCTGCCATACCTACATGAACCATAAACTTTTCTTGTTGGGTAGTAGTATCATAGAGACCATCTGTACAGGAATAAATGGAAAGACAAGCTATCACCAAAAACCAGTGAGACTATGATACAAAGCTCCAATTGCCTGACATTCTGTGTTCAATTTTAAAAACATTTCATAAGAGATGAGATGATCAGTATTTTCAAAATGAGGATGGAATGACCTTTATCTTTTTGGATTAAATGGATTAATTTGTACCCTTGTGTCATGGCTCTCAATCGCAGTTAAATGGCCTTGTAACAGATTCTATTTAACTGGGTCACAATTTAAAAAAAAAAAAAAAAAAGAGAGAGAGGAGAAAGCAGCATTTAGAAACTTTGGTAAGCAATGGGAGTTTAAGCTTCTGACATAAGTGAGTTGCCAACTTCAGCAATTTAAAACAGTCAACTTATTGCTGTCTACATGTGGACATAATAGACTCATATATTTTTAGACAGCATTTTAGGCTCCTATATGGTAAAACGATTTTAATGATGCTATTGAAACGCTATTATTGGATTACAGCCTAGCCCATGTTCACCTTGAAAGAAACATTAGAAACTTATGGAAAACCTAATTACCACAGAAACCAGTATTATGACTTCAAGAGGATAATTATAAAGAGGCAGATAAACTCCTGAGAAACCAAGATCCTATTTTCATGTAAATGTAACCACTTATAATGAGTGAAGGGAAAATGACCTGGAAAAACTGCAGAAAGACAGAATTGTTTTTAATAACTTGTCTTCTAGAGTATGCTGTGACCCGTCTTATGATCTTTAGCTCCTTTGTTCTTTTCCTGCAGCTGTATAAAAGAAAAAAAAACAACAGTATTTATTTTAGGAAACTGAATCCAGTAGCTCTTCTTTTTGGTTTGCTGGTTTGTTGGTTTTTTTCCACCTGTCACTGTTAGCAAGCATAGCCCTCGTACAGTTCAGGGATTTTATTCATTCAACAAGTTATATCATCCTTCAAGAGTTAGCAGAGAATTTTTCCTCAGTGACTACTGTTTTTGTTCCTAGTGTCAAACCAGTAATTCGAACAGGGCTGCCAGGTCAATGAAAGAAAATGCAGTGGTCTCAAAAAGACACTTTAGTTGTTAGAACAAAGAAAACTCACTGATTTTTCAGAATTCAGGCCACAGACTGGATATGCAACAGAGGAGCTGAGTGCTTTCTATCACTATGTTGTATTGAGAGAGAGGAAAGGTTTGGAATTACTTTCGTGCAGTCTCAGTCCAAGATGAGATTGATGGGTCAAGCAGTCAGCCTTACTGCTTCTATGGCATTAGCACATGGAGCATTGTTTCATTTCACGTCTCTGAATAGGTAATGTAATACTTTTTAGAGGAAGACTTGTCTCAGTAGAATACCTTTTGAGATTTCTTTTCTTTTGCAGAGCTGGTAGAACTCAGCTACAGTCAGTGAGGAAAAAGACAGCTCCTACACTGAGAACATTTTCCTTTACTTCAACTTCAGATAACATGAATATAGAGAGTAGTTAGAAAAAAAATCTTTCCAGAAGTTCCATATTTCTGGCAAAATAATAGAGTTTGATGCCATTATTCCTGCTTTTTACTGAAAGGATTCTATTTTGGGGGTGAAACTCTTGAGGAAATTTGACCTAAATTTTAAATAATTTTGTTCTGACATGTTAAATGCGCCAATAAATACATTCAAAACCTTCAGATAATTTATTTCTAGTTACAAATTTTATATACAGGAATATTTATTTAAAAGTGGAATGAAACAATGGTAGTATTTGGTCTAGAATTTTTTATGTACTTAGAGTTTAGTGAGCTTCTACCTATACAATACAAATCCAATTTACAACAGCCAGAGGCAAAATACCACTACTTCAGAGGTTGTCAAAATTTGGTTTGGCTTTTTTCTTTTCTTTTTCATTTTTGTGTGTGTGTGTGTGTGTGTGTTTTTATGTTGGTTTTTATTGTTTATGTTGTTTCAACTGTTAAATTCTGATTTATGAATGCAGTGCAGTGAATTGCTGAATCACTCTGAAAAGCTACTCTATTTTGCATTCCTTAAGATGATCCCTTTTGAAAAGTAAATTCAAAATAATTTTACTTTCCAAACTGAGCAACTGCTTGACAGCCTTCTCTGCTGAGCTTGGATTCTTTTCAACAGATCCCAAGCCAGGATACATTTATTGCCATAGAAAATGCATCAAAAAAAGAAACAAAGAAACAAGAGAGAAAATGTGCATTGCTAAAAATCTATAGTGCCAACCATGTTTACGCATCTTTTCTTTAGCCTTAACCCTGATTTCCAATTATCCAAAGCACAGAGCAAAGGTAAATCAGAACTAATAAAAAAACAATGCAAACATACACAGACTACTGAAAAATAATAGTCTCCAGAGTTTCAGGAATTTAAGACAATTATTGCCTAAGAAATATTTCACTGTTGCCTAAGTACGTAAAATCAGTGAGCAAACTACTTTGATTTGCAGCTGGCATCTGTATCATACACAATCTATTTACAACGTATTTCAGCAAATAAGGAAACTTTTTTTGTCTGTTTGTCTGCTTGTTTTTTGGTTTGGTTTAAGATTAAAAGATGCAAATACTCTCAGGTTGGAAACAGGCACTGAAAATGTGAGTCCAGGATGTTTAGTCCATTCAACTGTGTTGTATCATTAAGAAGGCATACTCTTCATTCCATAGACATTCACAACTAGAAAAACACATTTGATATGGTCAGAACAACAGGTTTGGGTTATTGTCCCAACTAGTCTGTGGCGATCAAGCTAATGGCTGAACCATAGGTTACCACTGACAGCTCCGGTCATATAATTGCAATCTTTGTTTTCCACTTTAAAATTTTGTGAACTCTTCTTGCTCTTTTTGTCTACCACAGTCTCATCCCATATAAACACCTCTGTACTTAAAATTTACCACCGTGTTATGGGTTAGATTTCTTTAGGTGCAATTTCTTCATTTCTACCATGAGATGCTGGCAAAACTGAGGAAAGGAAAATGTAACTCATCAAGCTTAGATCAGAATTGCTCAGTGAGGGTGAGGTGGAAGACTTCATTGTTTTCAGCTTTAAGGGTTGATGGCCCCTGATTGCCATTGAGCCACAGGGAGATGTCCTACTCTAGGATGGCTGTGCAGGGAAGAGGGAGGGGCATGTGGAGTATGCCTACCTTTTCTCTCCCCTCAGTCTGGACAATAAAAACTCTATAGGTCACCATCTCACTGGTTTTCAGGAGCAATCCCTGAGAGAGGCCTATCACTTCCTTGCTGGTGCTGTTTCTCTCTGCTTTCTTCCTCTTGCCCCAGCAAACAGTGGAGAAGTCCCGACTACTGCCCTGTGACCAGATCTCCTCTGCTGCTGTCACTGCCTAGCCCAGACCAGCCCCATGTCCAGGTGGGCTCTGCAGCAGCCCGAGAGGGAGAGGGAGAGGGAGAGGGAGAGGGAGAGGGGGAGCGAGNAAAAAGTTATCAAGAGCTTGGCAGAGCCCCTTATTGCTTTCTGTGAAGGAGAGAGAGAGAGAGAGAGAGAGTCCTGCCTGCACTGGTCCTTGCATGTACCCAACCCATCTGTCCCTCCCCATCTCCCACTGTTCCTGTATTGGACAAGTGACTCACCCACTTCAGCAACAAAGCAGGAAACCCCCACATGTGTGGTGAGCCTACAGAACCTGCTTGTTTCCCCCACAGCTGTGGCAACACTGAGGAGAGATACACGAGGGGCGGGGTTGTGTTTGATGGAGTGATATTTTAAACTACATAAAAAATAAACCCAGTTGTTTCACAATATTTATCAAAATATCTTTTCCTTTTTTTTTCCTAATACCTCTTTCATACCTCTACCATGCGTTTTGCAGAGATCAGTTGTACTGATATGAATCTTTTTGAACAAAAAATAAATCCAAATTGTACCATATTCTTATTTACTGAGAGTACCAAAAAAACCCAAAAAACAAAAAACCCCACAGAATCACAGAGTAAAAAAAATTAAAAAAAGAATGACAGAATCACAAAATATTTCAAGATGGAAGGCATCCACAAGGGTCATGGAGTCCAAATCTTAAGTGAATATCTCTAAAGTGAATGAATCTGCAATCTTGGAGTTATAAGTTTCATTGCACAACTAGTCCTTCCACGGTCAAGCCTTTCAAGTGACCTGTTAGAATCAAACTTCTCCAGAACTAAACTGTTTCTAATATTTTAGCTTCATCAGCACTTTCTACAATAAATTTATTTTTATTTATTTTAAATCTGTCTCACCTCTTTATCCGTCTGTCTTCCATCATATAATTTAAAAATTAACCTAAAATAGTTTAGTAGCTTATGTATAGTTCATACAGCAGCCAAAAACATCCATGTGCACTACATTATCCAATTAAAATAATGAAAAATGAAGCATTTTGAAATGAGCATACTCCAACATATTTAATTTCCAATTGAAATTAAAACCCCTTTAGAAAAAAACCCTTTGATTCGTATGTGTCAGACAATAAAACCCAATGCAGAGAAAAATCCTAGAACCTACTGCTACCATGATAGATAAGACAGATTACACAGATGCCAAGATCTGCTGAAAATACCATTTTTACAATTTTCCTCAAAGGTATTTCATACCACTTACGTCTTCTTGTCTTTAAAAGCTAAACACTCTATTCACTACATATGATCATTTCTACAAGCATCAGCAAGTGTTGTAGGCTGTCCCTTTTCTCTTTTATTCTTCATTCCTTTTAACATACCCTCAGCTGTACTATTTGCCAGCTTTAACAATCATATCCTTCTTTCCCAACTAGGTTTTTTAATTGAACACAGCGCCCTGGCTCTGGGCTCCCTGGAAATGAAAAGGTAAGGTGCCTTACTATGCCCCTCCAAAACAATTATGGTCTTCAACTTCTTTTGCAGTAAAACAATATTTCTATAATTAAACAATGCTTTTTTGGGCAGACCATGTATAAATGATTAAAAAAAAAAAATGCTGTAGAAATATTTTATTAATTTTCTTCATTTTTTTGGATGATGTGATGGATCCTTGACTTGGACAGTTACAGCCAGGTAGAGTTTTGCATTCGTCTAATATATTTCACAGATATTGCTGAATATAATCGTTTGTCCCTAGGTGAGCAATATCTTCCAGAAATACATCCAGACTTCATACGAAGGCTTTAAAACATGGCACTATGTCTAGCTGTTTCTGCTAGTCTCTGTATAAAGGATAAAGAGAAGGGTACATTGACAGTACTGAACTCCTATTCTTACTGTTTTCAAATGAACTTTTGCTGTGGTAATTTGCTTGTCCCCAGCAAGTCTCACATTTTCTATAAATTGAATCAATCCACAAGCTAATTGTAGGAATAAATTTTTGAAGAATCACTTGTAGAATCAAGAGACTGCTCTTAACCTTAATATAATTGTCATCAGGTTCCTTATTGAGTAACGTTGAAAACATTCCTGAAAGTGCACCAGAGGCCCAGAAAACCTCAGAGGAATAAAAATGGTGAGAATAGCGATTCTCAGTGAAATCTGGGGATAATAGAAATCGCTATTTTTAGGGTCCACTGCTTAAAAAGATACTATGGCATTTCTTATTTCATAAAAATTAAAAAAGAACATTAAACTTGATTAATGAGAATTAAATTTTTTCTACATTTGAAAATTTCCAATACTCTTCGTCATACATTTGTTAACAAAGATATTTTGCATATGCTTGGATGAGACCTGAATAAACATTCAAGATTTTCAGTTGCTAATATGATAGGGAAATTAAGGGAGTTTTCCTAGTTCATCATATTTAGTTTTTCACTGATCTAAATGCAGTTACATTCATTTGCAAAGTATCCTACTACTACGCAATATTATACAAAATCTGATAGAAAATACCTGATAGAAAGTATGTTCAAACAGAAAAATGTCTATTATGACTGCAAAAGCACAGCATGTAAAGTTTCAAATGTGTATAAGTGAATACATTTGCTCAAAGATTTCTTGTAACGTATTAGTGATTTATTGTGCCCTTGGAAGGACAAAACTGCAGTTTGATTGAAATGGTGTCTCTTTCTTTAAAGAAAGAAAATTATCGTGCAGCAGAATATTAATCATGTTTTACCCAACAATTGTTAGCTTCTTTGGTATTTTGCCTATCAACAATCTTTGAGACTTCAAAGAAATGACAAATTATATACCATTGATTCTGGTTATTGCCATTTGTAACTGACACATTGGGAAGGTAGAATTAATCATTTGATTGATTGGGATTTGTTTTAACAATGGAATTTCAGACTGGGTTGTCTCTGTTTTATTTGGAATAATTTTAGTTTATCTCATAAACTGTTCTTCATGCCAGCAGAAATAACTTACAAATTAAAATTGACTCTCCTCCAATTTTACTTTTATTTATATTTCATTGTTTTCTTCTGCTGACTTTCTTTTCTTTGTTTTCTTAATTTTATAACATAACATCTGTGTGAAATAGAGTGACATATCCATAAAAATTAAGACTTTTTAAAAAGTGGTTCTATTTCCCAGAAAATCAGTTATTTCCTTCTGTTTTCTGTCCTTCAGTGCTTGGTTTGTTAACTATTTCCAGCAGTTATTCCATAGCCATGTTATATAAAATCCTTGTCAGGGAAAACGGAGATGTCTTTGCTTTGTACAAGAAATAAGAGCAATTAATTTCTAATAGCTTTTTCTTTTAGGGGCCTTATCTGTGGGATTCTTTAAAATCATTATTAGAAATAATAATTTAGCTACCTGGACTGATCTCAAATGAAAATCCTGCTAGGATTCCCTTATTGTTCTGAAGAATTGTGAGTATTATGTTTGAGAAACAGTTAAATAAAACAGTTCTCTGCTATGCTCCACTACTGTAAATGGGGAGATTTGGCTTTGATTGTCTGTGATACAAGTTCAAATACGATCAAATAATTAACTCAGAATTTGAAGAATTCAAGAAGTTCTTCCACAATATTTGACTTCAATGTACTTGTGGAGTACATGGGGAAAAATAAGTCTAAATGGAACTTGGGGATGGTGCATTGTCTCCACCTTGAGAATCCTGCAGGTCTCTCAAAGTATGTATAAATAGAGATGAAATACACCTGCTTTGTTCAAAACATGGCTGGGGTACACATTTCATGCACAAGTAGACTGTGCTCATTAAGAGTTCATCTTCTGGTGCTCATGCCAGTGGAGTTCCATGGAAGAAATAAATCTCTGAAGATTGCAAGCAGACGATGTTTAGATTTACCCTTTCGTATCTGCTTCTCCCACTGACAGGGCACATACTGAACTTTAGTTTGGCTTCCCCCTTGAGGTTTGTCCAGTGCTCCTTAGGAATGAAGGGTGATTAATTTACATTAGAAACAACTCACCAATTTCTTTTTCAGATAGTTTTTCATAGACAGACACAGGGCTACTATTTTTTTCACAGCAATTGGCTTTCCCATACCAGTAAAACAAAGCATTATGTGGCATCTGAAAAGTTACACAACTTCTACCTTTTAAAAAACAAAAGTAAAAACCAAACTAAAAAAGAAAAAACCCAACAAAAAACAAATAACCAAAAAATAAAAGAAAAAATCAACCCCAAACCAGACTCCAAATAAAAAATAAAACCCAATACACACACACACATCCCAAACAAAGGCACAAAACCACCAAAAAAACCATTAAGAGAATTGTTAATGGAGGTATTAATTTTGGACCCTTTCCTTATTATCCTTCAGCTGCTATGCTAGAGAATAAGAACTTGAGGTTTTATTCTAAATAGGTTAAGAATAAGAAGATTACTCATTCTATTTAAAAATCAGCTGATACCCTGCACCAAAACTTACACAGTAGACTTCTGTAATGTAGCACAGGAGAGCGGGATTTAGAAAGGACCATTGATACTCAGCCCACAGACCTCTGGCAATAGGACAGTGTTTGAACGTAAAGTGTAAATTGATCTATTGTTAGGGGGAGGGGGAGAATAATAGAGTACTTTCCTTGATAACATATAAAACCAGATAATTTAAAATTGTGCATTTTTCTATAAGGTATTTTGCTTACAAATTAAATCTTGGCTTATAGGAGGTGGAATTGTCATTTGGATTCAAGCAACTTTTAGTAGCTTCATTTAAGCCAGCATCGTTGTTTCAGAACAGTTATCTATTCAATACTGAGAATTTAGTACAAATATATACTTTGATGAGGAGAAAATAGAGTAGAACAGAGGATGTAAAACCAAAATGATGAATATCTCTTTGTTAAAAGAATTATAGAACCATAAATTCATAGGATCACAGAATAGTCTGAGTTGGAGGGACCTTTAGAGGATATCTAGTTCAATCCTCTTCAATCAGCAGGGACATCATCTAAATCAAGTTGCTCAAAGCCCTGTCCAACTTAACCTGGAATATTTCCAGGGATGGGACATCTACCATCTATCTGAGAAACCTGCTCCATTGTTTAACTACCTGCACCGTAAAATATATCTTCCTTATATCTAGTCTTAATCTACACTCTTTTAGTTTAAAACCATCACTACCTGTGGTTTTGACAACAGGGCCGACTAAAAAGTTTGTCTCAGTCTTTCTCATAAGCCCTTTTTAGGTACAGAAAGGCCATACTAAGGTCTCTCTAGAGCCTTTTCTTCTCTAGGCTGAACAACTCCAGGTCTCTCAGCCTGTTTTTGTAGGAAAGGTGTTGCAGCCCTTTCACCATTTTTGTGACTCTTCTCTGGACTCTGTGCAACATGCCCATGTCTTTCCTGTGCTGAGAACACCAGAACTAGACACAGTAGTACAGGCGGAATCTCTCCAGAGCAAAGGACAGGGGAAGAATCACCTCTGTCTATATGGTGAATGCTCTCACTAGAGCCACATCCCTCTCAGTAGGGCATGTCGTCTCTCAGCTTGTAAACATGTAAACAGCTCCTGCTTCAGAGAAGTGGTTGTTTCCCTGATAAGTCCCTTTCCTTATGCAAAAGTGAAGCATATTATGCAATATCCTTTTGATGAACAGAATTCTTTACATCTAAGAAAATCTTCTAAGAGCTTCTAAGGGCATATTGCTGGGGAATGCTGCCACATAATGGCTGGAGGTCTATTCTATGTGTCATAGCTTGGGATTCCAAGCATCTGAAGACACAAAAGATTACAGTTGTTAGAAAAATATAATAAAAGGCTCCCCTCTTAAAGCATTGCAAGGCTTTTATGTCTTTATTCACAAGCGGCTAACACATTCAGAGGAGAGTAGCTCTGATTACCAAGGAAGCAGTGATGAGAAGCGGGAAAGAAAGATGCAAGGAAAAGAAATGTGCAAAGAAAGAAAACAAAAAAGTCCCCAGAAACTCTTCTCAGCAGGTGCATCTGGAATTAACTGTGCTTGCTGCCTGTGAGAATACCACAGGAATCAGAAGTGCATTTTTTTGGTCAACAAACTGCATGTTTGAATTCAAAGTACTTAGGCCGTGTAAGCATATGAATCCAAGCCTGGAAGTGTCTGGTTTGGGCCATATTTGTGTGTTGGTATGTTGTTTGGGTTTGTCACAAGCAAGCCTATTATCATTGCCCTCTCCAAGTGTAGTTCAAAGGTCTGTCAATGAGTAAAGACTCTCTTCCCCCTTTGAGAAAGATATATCCCATCTGGTGCAGCCATGCCTTGCGTCACAAAGACCATCACATTATCAAAAAACCCAAGGCTGGGGGTGTTGATGAGAGTTACAGAGCCATGTTGCAGCTTCATGGCCACTTACATAGGAGAAAAATAATGTGTCATACCCAAAGACCTTACCAGACTAGGAAGTTGCTAGGGCAATGTTCTTAACCCCAGGCAGGATGGAGAATTCCTTAATACATAGGTCTCTCCAGAATACTGGTCCCTCTGTTCTTTCAGAAGGGAGTCACCTACAACCATAATTTACCTTTTTTCCTCATGGATGTGGTTGTGATTTGGAGGACACATCTTTCTAACCCTGATAACACCCCTGTTCTAGATGAACCATGTCATGTAAAACCCGAGGGAAACAGAGGTTTTTACCAAGTCCTTAGGAATTTATATTTGGCTGTCAGTATCCTTGGGAAACTGAAACTTTCATATCTGATCAGTACTCTTTGTCAGACAAATTCAAAAGATCAGGGGAGTAATTTTGGTTACCTTTTTAGGGGACTGCCACCTAATAGTGATAGGGAAGAACCCCTCAGCAGATCTCTCCCACATGTTATTCTGATGTTGATGAAAACTGTCATCACCTCTATAAAGGATTCACACTAACAGTGGAGGAAATAACACTCTTTAGTAACACAAATTGTAACAAGTGAGCAAAGATCCATGGTAGTTAGTAATAGGGTCTGTCTGTGAAACACATTTAAAACCATGTAATAACAATATAAGGCAAAGTATAAATACAAGCTCTAAAGCAAAACAGTCTACTAAAAATATTATGAAGCAAAAGCAAATTTTAATCTTTATAACAAGCAATTAGTGCACATAGGTTACTGCTTACCCATGCAGATGTCCCTGTATGAGATAGAGAAGAGTCTGTGCATCCACTGCCTCAGCACTGTGATGGAAAATATCTCCCAATTTCTCTCCATTTCTAAATTCCTTATATATTATTTCTATAGTGTTTTGTTGTTTGGTGGGGTTTTGTTGGGTTTTTTTTTTGCAGTGGGGAGGTTGAGGTAATATAGTCAATAAACTAAATTTGGGGTAGAGTGACAGGAATATAATTTTTCTTGGTGGATAGCTGGAAGAGGTCAAAGGGCTGATCATGTTCCCTTCTGCCAGCCTGTTTGCAAAACAGGCTATGATATCTTTCCATCACGCCATTCCTCGATGTGCAGTTACTTATCAGAGTTTAGGAAACCTTTGAGAGACCACATGACCTTGGGTAAAATTGTAGCTGGAGTCACTGTTTATCACTAGGAAATGGCAGCTAGTCCTTCCTCTGTAAATCTGGACGCAATCATGCAGCACCTGCAGGATGAACAGGAGATCAGGCCCAGCCAGCATGGGTTTAGGAGGGGTAGGTCCTGCCTGACCAACCTGATTTCCTTTCATGACCATGTGGTTCACCTGATAGATGAGAGGAAGGCTGTGGATGTAGTATACCTAGACTTCAGTAAAGCCTTCAACACTGTCTCCCATAGTAAACTTCTAGAGAAGCTCTTAGCCCATGGCTTGGGTAGAGCATTCTGTGCTGGGTTAGGAACTGGTCGGATGGCTGAGCCCAGAGAGTGGTGGTGAATGATGTAATTTCTCTGGCAGCCGGTCACTAGTGGTGTCCCCCAGGGATCAGTGTTGGTCCCAGTCCTGTTCAATATCTTTAATGATGATCTGGACAAGGGAATTGAGTCCATCATTAGCTAGTTTACAGATGATTCCAAGCTGGGAGCAAGTGTCAATCTGTTAGAGAGTAGGAGGGCCCAGCAGAGGGACCTTGACAGACAGATGGGCTGATTCCAATATGATGAGATTTAACAAGTCCACGTGCCGGGATCTCCACTTTGGTCACAATAACCTCATGCAGACTTCTAGGTTGGGGACTAAGTGGCTGGAGAGTGGCCAGGCAGAGAGGGACTTGGGAGTACTGGTAGAAAGGAAACTTAACATGAGCCAGCAGTGTGCCCAGGTGGCCAAGAAGGCCAATGGCATCCTGGCCTATACCAGGAATAGTGTGGCCAGCAGGACTAGGGAAGGTGTCCTTCCCCTGTAGTCAGCACCGATGAAGCCGCACCTTGAGTACTGTGTCCAGTTCTGGGCCCCTCAGTTTAAGAAAGGTGTTGAGATGCTTGAACATGTCCAGAAAAAGGCTACAAGGATGGTAAAGGGGTTGGAGCACAAGCCCTGTGAAGAGTGACTGAGGGACCTGGGGTTGTTCAGCCTGGAGAAGAAGAGGCTCGGGGGAAACCTTTTTGCTCTCTACAACTACCTGAAAGGAGGTTGTATTCAAGTGGGGGTTGGTCTCTTCCCTCAGACAGCTAAACAGAACAAGAGAATACAGTCTCAACCTCCATCAGAGGAGGTTTAGGCTCAATATTAGGAAAAGATTTTTCACTGAAATGTTAATTTGCCATTGGAATGGGCTACCGAGGGAAGTGGTGGAGTTGCTGTCCTTGAAGGTATTTAAGAGAAGACTGGGTGCAACACTTAGTGTCATGGTTTAGATGGTGGGTTGGTGTTGGGTTATGGGTTGGACTCAATGATCTCAAAGATCTCTTCCAACCTTGTTAATACAGTGATACTATGATCTTATTCTATTTTAACTTCTGTCTTTATCTATACTCCACAATCCATCATGCACAACATTCATTGGTTGGTCTTCTACATCCAGAGCCTCATATCTGTTGTACAGAGCATCTTGAGAAAGTATGTTATGAAAACAGTGTTTGTCTTCCATCCCAAGCGTAAACTTGCCTCCACTCACTCCTTTCCTTGAAGCTACTGCCATGAACTGGGAGCAGAGAATACGCTGGAAAGGCAAAGTAATTGATGGAGGTTTCCTCATAGGATGGATTCACCACAAGTACGGTTTTCACCTAATGAAGCCAGAAGTCTGGATGGATGACTCACTGTCTATCATCAGACTTCTCAAACAGAAAATATTACCCATTCAGAAAGTCCTAAAATATAATTAAATGACAATCAGGATAGAAAAACAAAACCAAAGAAACAAATCCCCACAAACAAACAAGAAACAACCAAACAATAAAAAAAATCCTAAAAAAGAAAAAATCTTAGGAATTTTTTGCCTAGAAAAAGATGGTTTTAAAAAAGATCCCTTTTTGTTTGCCCTTCCAAGATTAATAAAATGCTTGAAAACCATGCTTTTGAATTTGAGCATTGAAAGATCTGCTTCTGAACAAGAGAAAACTTTTCCTATAGTTTTAAGAACAGCACGTTCATTCCTGTATTATAAAGAATAGGTTTTCTCAAGCGCGGAATGTTTTACTTCATCAGAATTGGTTGATAATGTACACTAATCTTTGCCACTTCCCATATAATCCAGCACCCATTTCTTATGTGGAACAACGAAAATCAGTACAGTGGCGTAGAAAATGTGCTGGGACTTTTTAAAGCAATATGCCATTAGAAATGTTTTTAGAGGGGGAAATAAACATCAATCAAACAAACAAATAAATAACAACAAAAAACCAAAACAAAACAGGTAGAGCAGATGGAGGGACTGCTTTGCAAAATTCTTACAGTAAATCAAAAGACTTGGAGCTTTGCAAATCCTTTGGCAACACTGGGTTTCCATAGCTTGTAAATGCAATTGCCATTGCAAGAGAAGATGACAAAGATGCATCACACAGAGTTAACCTTGTAGGTACGATTGGATTGAACTGCACGATGCTTTTGTAGCCCTCCTGACTCTCTCCATAGGATTACAGGGAACTAAATCTTTTCTTCTATATCAATACAAGAAATATCCTATTATTTTATGACACTGCTAAGTGATATGCACATCATTTTTAAACTGTGTTTCATTTTTGAACCTTCATGGTGCTGTGAAATTCAAGGACAAAAAGAATAATCTGGTCTGCTGCCAACAACAATGCAGTTTAAGAGTCTTTCTGAAACAGGCACCTCTAAAATCCCCATTGCAATAAATGGAACTCCTTTCTACGCTCGTCTTTCTATTTTTTTGTCAAATGAAACTGATCTCTGCTACCCCTGCATTATTTCATCATGCCACCCAGATATTACATTTATTTTTGCTCCCTAGATTAGAAAGACCTGTTTATAGAACAGTAAACAGTTCTGAAATATCTTAGTGTTCTTTGTTCAAAAGAGTACGCTTTCCATATAGCACTAACTTTACAACACACAAAGACTCCTTCTACCTGGTCACGCAATATATGCTTGTACCTTGATGGAACTGGAGAGACTTATTATTTCAGACAATGTTACTATTTATCTAAATATTCTCAAATGCAGATGGAACAGATACATAAGTGTTCTTCCAAAGGATCTGTGATGAAGTGGTATCAGCTATCAGTTGAAGTGATATCAAATCAGACAAATGATACTCATCCTCCACAGCAAGTTGTCCAGAATAATGATGCAAAACACAATGACACCTCAGGAATTTGAGCAAGAATTCTAAGTACACCTGATTTCTATTCCCAGTTCCAAATTCAGATATCTTGAAGAAGTCATGGGTGTTTTCCACTATCGATGCTGTATGCTAATTTTGCATGCTAAATTAGACACTAGACAGTTTGAAGGATTTGAGTACCAGAACTAACTGCAGTGAGAGGGCTGAAAGTTTCATCTTTCTGAGAAACTGGTTGTCAACGAATACTGTATTGATTAGAAGCCTGTCTTTCTGCACACAAGTTTTGAAATTTGTGCTCAGTTTGCAAATGAGATGAAAGTTTACAAGCACTCTCCTCCAATTCACACTTTAACTAAAGATTCATTGTGAAAAAGCCTTTTGAATTTCAACCCATGGGTGGAAATCATATTTGATGAATCGGTCCTGTAAATAGTTTGTAAAGTGCCTTGTGGTTGAAATTTCTCTATGAATGTAAATAAGCCTATTGTTATTGCTGTTCTAATATCTCCATAAGCATCTGTGAAGAAGTGAAGAGAAAATAAGATAAATATATGCATCCTCTAGATTAAATGATACTACCTTTCTCAGAACAAAGATGCAAAGGTCTAGCCCACATGTGTGGACTTCAGTAGTATCTGAGGAGCAAGTGAATGAAGTCATCAGTGACACACTATCAATCTCACATTTTCCAGTCTACCAGTTTAGATGGAGAAGGTAGAAATTATGTGTGAGTTTTCTTCTGAAAAATCATTTGAAAGGTACTATTTCAATCACAAACCTACTGATATGAATGTTTGTCACATAAAACACTCAGCAGTAAAATTTTGCTTAGTGAAAATTATTGGGTAGGCACAATCAGGGAAACAGTGGATAGTAAATTACAGTGATTCCAAGTGCAATGTAGCAGTCTATAAGATGATGAATTCGTTAATTTTGTAATTTTTTATTTCTAATTGTTTTTTGTTATACAAGCAACACCTCGTATTCCATGAGTTTAAGATGGACTTATATTACTCCTTATGTCTCTATACGTTAAGACCCAGATTTTATTTAATGTAGCTACTCTGTTTTAATTAACTTTCTCATAAATATGTAACTATGACTTAAATGTTTTTAAATTTTCTTTAAATGTGTAATTTTTTATAACTTAGAGTCTTTGAGGAATTGACGGCAAAAACATGAAAGTTTCACTTAATTTAGAAATATTTTTGGCTTCCATAAGGAATATTAGTTCTTTTTCTGTTGTTTTCCATAATTTGTTCACCAAATGCTTTTACTCTTGCAAACTTTTTTCTTAGCAGCTGCAGCAACAATTTTGACTACAGTAGAACATTTAATTGGGCCTTTGCCTTCTTCAGTGCAACTACACTTGATGCTCATCTTTGCCCTATGTGATGTTTTAGTCAGTCAGAGCAAGATCTATGAGGATAATATGTGCTAGGATCTGCAGGAAAGTTTATATCACAAAGAACATAGGATTTCTGGGTTATATTGTCAGCTCCAGTATTGAACTGCCATTTGGACAATTCATTCCATTTTTGCTTTTATCAAGTGTGGATAACTTTACAAGCAACATCAAGGATGCCTCAGTTACAGAACACATCTCTACTCTGCTTCCTTTGTCCTTTGTGGCAGAAGGCTTATGAAAAATTCAAACTTCTATGGCTCCACTGAGCTAGGACAAACTGTCCATTGATTAGATTTTCTCTAGTTAATTCTCTGTAAGACAATGTCTTCCTGTCATGGAATAGGGGACTGGAGAGAACAAGAAAACTAATTTTTTTTCCCCTTTGTTTACTGGCTCCTGGGCTTGGAGGGTGGTGTCAGTCCCCTGGCTAGGGCCAGTGTGGGGCCATCTCCGGTTTAGGTCGGGTTTGGAGGCACAAGGAGTCGGGGACAGACCTGCTCTGGCTGGCACCTGCTGGGGCAAGGGCAGCAGGAGCCTGCATTTTACCTCAGAACTTCAGAAAGTCAGTCCCTGCCCTGCAGCTGGTGCCTGCCAGGCCGAGAGACAGGGGAGGGGATGCACTTTCGTACCCTCTTTTTCCTCAACTTCCCATGAGCCTTTCCACTTGGGAAACACAGGAAAGGAGGGTGGGGACTGCCCAATCCCACACTGAACCTTGAGGAAAAAGAAACAGAGACATCTTCCTCTTTGTGTGGGACGCCAACACATGGCAGGACAGGCTCCTCTCCTCAGTGCAGCTTGCAGAGAGACTCCAGCATGACCTACTTGGCCCCTGTATCCCCTGCCAGCTCCAAACATTGTCCATTCACTGTCTCCAGCCCAGCAGGACCTCCAGGAGGACCTCATAGACACTGATGCCACCCCAGCTCACTGCGGACTGTACACCAGAGCTTTGGGTTTGTGTGCCTCCATCTTTAAGCCCCCCCTTCCTGTGCCCAGGGTGTCCCCAGTCCCTTTCAGTCCCTGGACTGGGTACCATGGGCCCACTCCCACACTGTGGAGACTTCCCATGAGCTCAACACTGCCATTTTGTCTGCACATGGTTCTTGTTCCCTTCCAGGCCCCATCCACACCTGCTGGTTGGAAGGGAGCAACTGCAACCCCTGTGCTCCCAAGCACCACCCACTGCCCGGAGGACTCACTGCAGCTCTGGCACTGCTCAACATCCCAGCACCTCACAACTGCCCAAGGCACATGTGGGAAGAAGGGACAATTGTGTTTTCAAGGACATCAGTTATTATTTGGGTTTTTTTTTCTAGTTAACTACTTTTATACCAAATTCATATCAGTTCATTCATACCCCAATCCATACACCCATCCATACCCATAAATTCAATAAAGATTGTTGCCTTTTTCTGTATGTCTTTCAACCATTGTTAACACTCCCTACTTTCCAAAACCAGGACATTTCCCTACAAGATTTTTGTTTGGGGATAATAGCCTAGCTACACAGCTTCTTAAATGAAAACTGAGAAAACTTTCTTGAGCAAAGATCTGCTTCCACAACAATATTATCTAAAATCATGTTAGCCTTTTCCAGAGACCTATGCAACCCACACAGTGTCACTCACTACTGCAGCCTGAGGTCTGAGAGTCAGTCCGGCTCTTTACTTAAATAGTTGTGCAATTTACAACCAGTCTAGCTGTAGAATCTCTCTTGACCCTTTAACCAGCTGGTCCAGTGAACTCAGCAGATAAGAGGCAGAGGACATAAATGAATGGCTTTTGATGAGTCCTGGAGTTTTGTTAGATGGCTGTTTACCTCAAGCCATTTTTTCTTGCCTTTGTCTTTGCTTCCTAATAGCCTTCTTGACATTTTAATCAAACAAAGAGCATCCTCGTGATTAGACTATGCATGAAACAACTCAATTCTGCATTTATTAATATTACCAAATCTATTTATTCTTACAATTCACAGCATGTGAGCAAGAAGAGCAAAATATTCTCTGGTTATAGAAACATCTGGCAAACATTGACCCTGAAAGCCTTATTTTTATTGTGTGGGGGAAAAAAAAACACCTACTAAAAACTGAGTTATTTGTCTACAAGCCAAATTTTTTAAGCTATGATTAAGTAACTTGAATAATTAGGGCTAAACAAACAATAATTTGAAACAAACATTAGGATACATCTCAACAATACTGTTAGTGCTTAAAGAAAATTAATATGTCTGCTACATTTTTATTACTCAAAAGAGAGTTGTCAACCATGTAACCTGTGAGGAAACACTAACAGGTGAAATGGAAAAAATATCAGCAAGAGACATTTATCATATACCCAGCAACGAAAATACAAATTAGTTTATTCGTCTGACCTCTTTCTTATGTCATGCTATTAAGGATTTCATATTTTACTGCTTTAGTAAGCATTCTGTAGTTCTGGTATACTGCTGGGGTCTGTACTCATATCGAGAAGGAACATAAAAAATAAAAATTGATATGGGAATTTCCCAGTGTCTTAGTTTTTAATGTCATGGCTTATCTGTACTACACTGTATCGTATATTTTCCATGGACTGCTATATTATATTGCAGTATGCAGGTGTAATGGGTTAACCTTGGCAGGCCGCCAGGTGCCCACAGGCTCTTTAACCCCTTTCCCCCCCCAAAGTCAGGCAGGGGAAAAGAATACGATGGCAAACGGTGGGTTGAGATAAGGCAGTTTACTAAAGCAAAAATTAAAGCAAAGCAAAGCCCGTGCAAAAGCGAAATACTAATCTAATCTCTACTTCCCCTCCGCGGCGATGACCGGCCACATCCAAAGAAGTAGGGCTTCAACGCGTGTAGTGGCTCTCTTGGTGAGCCACCATGGGAGACTGTGGATGCCTCCCCCCCCTCTTCCTGCTTCTCCCCAGCTTTATACCTGAGCTGACGTCATATGGTATGGAATATTCCTTTGGTCAGTTTGGGTCAGCTGGCCCACTTGTGTCCCCTCCCAAAATCCTGCCGTCAGTTGGGGAAGGGACACCCCAGTCCCAGTACTGTGCTCAGCAGTAGCCAAAACACTGGCGTATTATCAGCACCACTCCAGCCACCAATGCACAGCACAGCACTGTGAGAGCTGCTGTATGGGAAATGGGCTCCATCTCAGACAGACCCAATACAGCAGGATTTATTATAGTACATAAACTCAAAATGCAAAGAAAAAATATCTCTCTAAAATGTCTAAAATATTTGTGTAAATAAGGTACTAAATTGGATATGTCCTGTTTATCTGTAGGCATTCTAAGAAACTTCCAAAACCCTGAAGTATGTATTATTACTCATGGTGGAACCAGAGCTGTATTGTTATTTTTCTGTATTCAACTTACAAGTAACTAATAATGTGAAATGTTATTTCACTAAACGCATTTTTCTTTGTTTATAAAGAAATACTAATGTTAAATTAAACAAATTTGCTAGAAAACATCCAAATAAACCCACTACAATTCTTTAATAAAAAAGAGGAGAAAAATTCCATTGTAAATGAATGTTAGAAATAAAAATGTTCATTTAAATAACAGTATTCCCTAAGACATGGAAGAACCATAAAAAACCTGTAAGAAATCAGCCTGAAAAACACAGTGTAGGACAGAAAGAAGGAATAATTATAAAATAATAGAACTGTCACAGGAATTTTCCAGAAACATCTGCTTAAAGCAAGATACTTGCTTGTAGCAAAATAGCATGAATTTCATTTTTTAAATTAACATTAAATTGCCTGACATATTTTGAACAAAAATTATACAGCCCTATCTTCTCCTAAAAAAGCTAAATACCATGAAAATATATGCCTAATTTGCAGTTTAAGAAATACATGGTGCCCTGAATAAGTAAATAAAGGCACAGTCTAAGACATACGCAAATGAAACATTACAAATTTGAACTTCCTTATAAGATATCAAAATATATAGCACACATCTCATGTAAGTTGTGTCATCCATGCCTCTATGGAGCTAATTCATATTTTTGTATTGAATGTGGCAGAAATATGGCCAATGTATTGTCAGAAATGTTTCTGCTATTACAGAGATGAATGCAGGGCATGCAGAAGATGCCAATGCCTATGGAGAAGGTAGTTGGGACAAACTATTAATCAGTAACTGGAAAAGGCAAGTATAAAACAAAGAAGTTGACTGGGGTGGAGATTTTCCATGTGAGCTTTGTACAAAATCATGCAGAAATCCATGCTTCACTCTTCTGACAGAGTCCTTCCAGTAACCATTGTTCCTGTTATGCGTCTTTGGAAAGTTTTTACCGTGTTCTTTTCCTTTGTCTTCTAGTACAACTGTGGTTTCTACAACCACAACAAAGCTTTAGGATCTCAGAGACAGCTTATATCAGTAAAAGCAGAACTCTTCGTTCTCTGAAAAGTAATGATACCATCTCAGATACTCTTATGAACATTGTGCTCTGAGATGGGAAGTTCTCCAATTCCATGTAAGGAAAGCATTAAAATTTGATCTTCTAAAGTCCTGGGGATTTGGAGGGTTTGGTTGTTTGGGTTTGGTTGTTTGAATTTCTTATTTTTGTTTTGGTTTTTTTTGTTTGTTTGTCTGTTTTGCATAAGCTTAAATCCAAAGAGACATATGTCTTTAAGTCTGGTTTTTGAGTTCAATCATTTTCTGCCAAAATGCTCCCTTATTCAAAGTTGGTTAGGATCAGATGCTTCTGAAAATAGACCTGTGCTGACCAATTACTGCAGTTATATAAGCTTTAGTACTTCTTTAAAGACCAAGCCTGTCAAGAATGTAATTTGACAAGCTGAATCATACCAGATCGTCTATGATGGATTTCAAACTAAATTGCATCTGACCATCTGTACACAGCAGAAGAACACATCTTTATGGAATTCCTCATGTGTTCACTTTTTTTTATTGCAAATATATTATTTCATAATGTACTTCAAGGAATTTATTTTGACAGAGATATGTCTTCTCTGTTATGGCTTTTAAAGTGCAGAATGGCTGAACTATAAAAGCTTTTTCCTAAGAGCAGAAATTCGCGGTGGATTATGAAGAATCAAAACAAGACATTATTTGCTGTCTTGTCCTGGTGGCCAAGGGTTTTTAAACAAAGTATTAACCTCTAGTCTTTACTGCAGCATTGGACCAAATTATAAAATCATTTGCTAGAATCTGTAAACTGAAGTAATAATTTTCAAACATAATTATTTTAGTGATTCTTCCTTAGATATATAATATATCTAGTTTGCACCCTTTTTACCCAGTAAAATGATTTAATTTCCTTGACCATATAATATCCAATAAAAGATTAGGGAAGATGAATCTCCATTTCTAATAATAGAGGAATTGGTGTTCCTTGTAAAATTCAGAGGTATAGAGTTTGGCAGCATTTCTAAATGTCATATCAAAAATGACAGGTTTATATATATATTCCGATAATCAGTGTGTAGTAGGATCTAATTAATCCTGCACTAGACCTCTGTCTCTAGTCTTTTACATGGTTGGATGGGAGATGTGGAGCAGCTATTGGAAAAACATTTGCATGAAAGAGCCACACAATGAATTTCTAACCTTTGGCTGAATATCTCCAACTTCATTTAAACTTTTTTTTTTTCCCAAGACTTCTCATTCTTCTGATTAAATTTAAGATTTCTTTTCCCTCTGAAATTGATGAGCTTCTAATAGAGTCTGCACACATTTTAATATGCATGTCGATACATTCTGAAGATGTGAAAAGAACTACTAACCATTTTCTGAACTGTTTCTGGATTTGACAAAAATAACTCCCTAACATAACACATTTCAGATACTTGTACATTTATCTGCAAACGCACAAACTCCTACTTTTGAAAATGAAGCGGGCAGATTTCCCTGTGTGTAGGAGTGCCTTTCTCTTTGATAGAATCCTTACCCATTTGGGATTGATCCTGAACTTCATACAGTCTGCTGACAGCTTAACTGTTTCATCTGCCCCAATTTTCTTTACATATGGATAAATATTCATGAACTTTCCCTGAGGTCTTAATATTTCACCAACTATTGTTTAACTTTGCTTCCCAACAAGGTAAGAAAAATCCATTGTCTTCATGAGATCTGCAGTGGCTGATATTTCCATATTTTCAGAGATAACTGTAAATTACATGGATAATATCTCTAAATTCCCTCTACAGTCAAGAGAGAGAAAGAGGCTTTTCCAGAGTTTTCTAAAATGTGCCATAAAATACTTTTTTTTTTTAATTAGATATAGGAATACTTGTTTTAGCTCTCCAGCAGGTTATTGGATTCTCTGCAGAGCAGAAAGGTTTAAAGTGAAATGCTATGCATGGCAAATTTTAATAACAGTGGAAGGATTATGCGACAATTAAATTGCTTGATCTTTCTCTCTCTCATGGCCTTTGAACCTGTCTTTCAAACTATATTTTGGGAGTTCATTTATGTGGCGACAATATTATTGGACAGTAGAACTGCTGGAGTGACTACTTCAATGAAAAAGGAAAAGGCACGAATGTCATCTATCTGGACTTCTGTAAGGCTTTTGACATGCTCTCCAACATCTCTCATCCTTTTAAATTGCAGGAGTATGGATTTGATGGATGGACTGTTTGGTGATTGAGGAATTTGTAGGATAGTTGCATCAAGAGAGTAGTGATTAACAGCTCAATGTCCAGACGGAGATCAGTGATGAGTGATACCCCTCAGGGGCCCTGTACTGTTATCTTCATCAAAGACATAGTGAGATCCAAGTGCACTCTCAGTAAGTTCACAAATGACACCAAGCTGGGTGGTTTGGTTGACATGCATGGGGGACAGCCATGCAGAGGGACATGGAGAGGCTTGACAAGTGTTCATGGAAACCCCATGAGGATCAACACAGCCAAGTGCAAGGTGCTGCACTTGGGTCAAGGCAATCTCCCAGTCTCAGTAGAGGCTGGTGGATGATTTAATTGAGAGAAGCCCTGTGGGAGAAGGACTTGGGGTTGCGGATGGACACAAAGCTCAACATGAGCCTGTAATGTGCACTTGCAGCCCAGAAAGCCAACCATATCCTGGACTGTAACAAAAGAAGTGTGGCCACCAGGTCAGGGGAGGTTGTTCTGCCCTTTTACTCTCCTCTGGTGAGATCTCACCTGGAGTACTGCATCCAGCTCTGGTGCCCTCTGCACAAGTAAGACATGGACCTGTTAGAGCAAGTCCGGAGGAGGGCCACAAAAATTATCACAAGGCTGGAACACTTCTCCTATGAAGACAGGCTGGGAGAGTTGGGTTTGTTCAGTCTGGAGGAGGCAAGGCTCTGGGGAAACTTTATTCTGCCTTTGAACATCTATAGGCGACTTCTCAGAAAGATAAGAGCAGAATTTTTAACAGGGCCCATTGTCAGTAAGACAAGGGGTAACAGTTTTAAAATAAGTGAAGGGAGATTCAGACTAGAGGTAAGGGAGACTTTTTTTCAGTGTACGTGGTGATACACTGAAACAGGTTGCTCAGGGAGATGGTAAATGTCCCATCCTTGAAAACATTCACGAGTGAGCTGGATGAGGCTCTGAGAAATCTAATCTAGATGAAGATGTTCCTGCTTATTTTGTGGGAGTTGGACTAAGTTACCTTTAAATGTCTCTTCCAACCCAAACCCTCCTATGATTTTATGATTCTATGAAATAAGTGATATTTTTTTGAAATTCACCTGATTTTATGAAAAAAAGCAAGGAGCAGGGCAGGTAAACAAAGGGGTAACCACTGATAATTGGTGGCCTTTCCTGACACTAGCTCCTCTGCTAAGAAATTACTGATGCCTAGCCAACTACAAAATGCACTCGCAGCCATTTTTGTGGCAGAACTAAATCATTTTGAGTTCTCCAAGCATGAAGCCCAGCTTCTTTTGAAGTTGAAATGAACTTGCTTTTCCTCACTGATACACAGAGAGTTGCATGCTCTAAGTGTTATTACTACTACAGAAACTGAAGCATAAAATAAGAAGTGTCTTTCTGAGATTTGCATTTGAATGATTGAGTTCTCTGATTTTGGTCATGTTCGCATGTTTTCTGTAACCATAAATTATTTAAATTTCCTGGCAGAAATAAAAGAAAAATTAAATTTATAATGAAAATAAGGTATATGAAGGGAAAAAAGTGAAATACATCCTGTATCTTTACCCAGTCTTTCTATTTTTCTGTCAATTGAACTAAAGACCTATAGTATTCCTCTGTCAAGTCTTAGGAAGCCCAGGAAAACAATTTGAAACAACAGACACACTTACACTGGAGTGAGGTATCTGAAGGCAGAACTATCTCCTTCAAAGTCTCAAGAAGGTCCTTTAATTGAGAGAGAAGTTCTACATTTGAAGGTAAGCCTACACTCTATTTTTTCAAAAAAACTGATTATGACTCATTCTTGTCCTTTAAGGAATAGAATAACATGGTGATTAAGGCACCCTCTCCAAAGAGTCATGCAGTAAGACCCGTGTTTCACCCATTTTCTCTGAAATTGTTTAACCCCACAGATTCTACCTCTTCAAGCAGTATTACGATCACTAGTATTGCTAGTTATGCATTGCATAAAAAGAAAAGCAAAAGGCAGACGATACTTCAGGCCTCATCTTAGGGTGTTTCAGTGTACATAAGTCTACAAAACAACTAGGGAGGGGAGGGGAGAAGAGCAAAGGGGAGGGAAGAAGAGAGGAGAAAATAGACTGAAACAAGACAGCATCCAGATGGTTACAAAAGAAACCTTTTCATCACAAAGAGAGTAAATCATTGGAAGAGGTTTTCCTGGGAGGCTGTGTGATCTCTGTGGAAGTTGTCAAGATTTGACTGGATGGAAACCCAAAAAACTATGGCTGATTCTGCTTTGGAGAGAAAGCTGGACTAGAATGACAAAAGCATGCAGCCATGCATGAAGCATGCAGCCTTCTTAATTTGGAGAAAGGTATAATTTGTCTTGATTCAAATACGGGGAGTTCTATACTGTGATGTTTTACCACGGGGAAGTTTAAACCTTATTTGTTTTAAGAGCACTCTCAGGTCTGTAAGAAAACAATGACAAGATTTAGACAACAAAATTGAAACACAGCTGGCCAATGCTTCATAGAATCACAGAATATGCTGACTTGTCCACATTTTGAGTAGGAGAGAAACAAGTAGTAAATATTCTAAGACAATAAGAATTAGAAAGACCTCTCTACACATGGCTGTAATGTAACCTTAGTATCTTCTCTTATATTTGTTATTAAAATATGTTCTACTCTAAGGACTAAAAATTACTAGTACCTGGCTCTGTTTAGATCAACAGAGACATTTATTTGTTCCTATTAGTTTTATTTGTTTTGTAACCTCATCTGGTATTTACTATTTTTGACTCTAATAAGGCTAACATATTGGGAAAGGTTAGGAAAAAAACAGGAATAAGTTGAATGCTCCATAGGATACAAGAATTATGTAATTAATGGCCACAATTATTAAGTTTGCATATATCACGTGTTTAAGAAAAGAGGCTGGCCGATCTGGTTAGGAAAGCTTTAAAATGAGAGTGATGGGGTGAGGGAATTGACAATTCAAAAACAAGTGAAGAAATAGTGAACTAGGCTTTCAAGCAAAGGAGGTAAAGGATGTGGGCATAAAATGCCTCAAAATCAACAGATCAGGAAGAAGGAGATCCACTTCCAGTCTATGCACATAATAAAAGGCTGCTAAGAGAACTGTACATAAAAAGAAACTCTCAGTATTTTCCTGGAAAATCAGCATGACTTGATGCTTCTCTGAAGTATCTTTACACTTCTACACGCAGAATGGGGTACACAGAGGAGGAACCACGGGTCTGCATAAAGGTTCAGGGCAGATATAGTTGAGATCACAGTGATGTTGTAGGATAGTTCACACAACTGGAGTACTGCAATGAAGGGATGCAGGCACAGATTTGGATATAGATAGAGGGAAGGTGCTCCGTTGAATATATTTGCAAGCAAAAAAGATGTGTTCAGGAATGTAAAGGTTTGGAGGCAGCTTTGGCTTCAATGCCCTGGAATGCAGGAATCTATGGGAGATGGTCCTGGGGCAAGAGGGATCACTTCATCCTTTCTAATATCACATTCTTCAAGCTTGAGAATGGTCTATCTAAATGAGCAGAAAATAAGGCCAAGCAGACAGGAGATCTGCAGATGAGAAGGAACTCCTGCCAAAGTTCAAGTTTGAAAAAGACAAGAAAGTGAGTGGGAGCTGATCAACAGCATAGACTTTCTAAAAGCAAAATACTGCCTAAACAAACTGACAGACTTTTTTAATGAAATGAGTTACTTGATGGATAAGGAGATCTTGACTTTTGCATGGCTTTCATCATTGTCTGCTCTAATATCTGCACGGACAAACTCATGAAATACAGGATAGGTAAATGGACAGTGAGGCAAACTGAAAACTGTCTACTCTCCTGGGCTTAAACAACTGTGATTAGAAGCATGAAGTTCCTCTAGAAGCCAGTAACCATTAATGATCAGGATAAAAAAAATAGGATATCAGGACCTTTGCAATAGTTAAAATATATTATTATTAATAATGAATATTCATTATCTCAGAAACTTTGTAAACAAAGTTGGGAGAGGGGCAGATAGGCTAGATGGATATGCTGCTAGCCAGAAGAACTTCAACAGGCTGGTGAAACAGATGAACAGGAACCTCACGAAACTCAAGGAAATGAAATTTCAAGTTTTACGTTTGACAAGGAATAACCTATGCAACAATTCAGATTTGTATTCAATGGGCTGGAAGCCAGCTCTGTGGAGAGAGATGTCCTATTAATCAGAATAATTTGATAATTATTCCATTAATTAAGATATGTTCATAATGATCATTAAGGGATATTCATTTTCATGGAGCCATTGAGAGAGTAGCAAACAGTGAAAGTTCTAATAAAATTAGAAAAAGTACAAAAAATATCTTATTATAAAATCCAGTGTGTGCAAGAACATTAATACTTCAAGAAGAAAAGACTTAAGTATCAAACTGAAAGTGTAGTCTTCATCTATAAATGCCATTAAATTCATGTCTTCTGCAGTTTGTTACCACAGTGACATTCTAATGTTTGTCAATTATTTATTTAATCTGTTGTGTACCTGTACTTTGCCACCTTTTCTCTAGTATTATACAGCAGCTAAAAATGCTTTATTTGTCTATGGAAAGCTAACTCCCACAGCAAGCTTATGTGAGTCTATGCATTTTTTTGTGTTATTTTGGTACCAAAGAGAGAATCAATCTTTGTTCTCCTTGCTGGAAAGCTGCTCTTTTGCTCACGTGAGATGATAGAAGCCTTAAAATAATGGAAACTGGTAATTATCAGTAGGCATGCACAACTTCAGTGGATTCTACATGTTATGTAGAACTACAAATCAAACTCTTTTATTGTTTCTCTGTTCTTTTTTTGTGTGAGTGTACATTTTAAAGTATACATGTATGATAGTCATTGAAATTGTCCACGATTCTATAAATTCTAAAGGAATGTACTAATTCATACATTTCCTAAATTTTTAGTATGTCTAACAAATCAGGAAAATTATGTTGACTATCTCTATGTTGCATATAATTCTCAGCTAGAGGAGAAAATAACCGTGCTGCTTGTGAAAATGCAAAACATAGAAATTAGGCAAACTACCTGAATAGACAAGACATAGGAACTGAGAGAAAATAAAATTAAAGAGAAAGCAAACACATTCTTTGAATTATTTATATTTGGAATCCAAATGCAATGTTCAAAGAGGGGCAAATGCAGCCAGAGAAGGGCAACAAAGCTGGTGAAGGATCTGGAGCACAAGACTTATGTGGAGCAGCTGAGAGAACTGGAGTTGTTTGGTCTGCATAAAAGGGGGCTCAGGGGAGACTTCATCACTTTCTACAACTACCTGAAGGAAGTTTACAGCAAAGTGGGGATTGTTCTCTTCTCCCAAGTAACAGGACAAGATAGAATGGCCTCTAGTTGCACAACAAAAGGTATAATAAATCGGATATTGGGAAAAATTTCTTGACCGAAAGCGTTGTTAAACACGCTGCCCAAGAAAGTGATTAAATCATCATCCATAAAGGTATTTCAAAGATGTGTAGATGTGGCTCTGGACATGATTTAGTGGTGGACTGGGTAGTGTTGGGTTAATGATTGGACTCAACAGTGTTTTCCAACTGAAATTGTTCTATGGTTCTAAAATATATAGTAAAAATTAAAAAAACAAATCAACGGTGTTGTCATGTATCAATTATCTATTCTGTTCTTAGTACCAAAGGGATTAGTCCAGTAGTTCCTCTTAATGTAAATAACAAGAAACACAAAAGTAATTCTGGCAATCCAAAGTTTGTTCCAAATGTCCTGATGCTTAAGAATACAGCACACTTTTTGTTTGTTTGTTTTTGTTTTTTGGTTGGGGAGGATTAAATTTTCCTATCCAAGTCCTTGTTTTAGATTAGAGACTGGATTACCTACTACCAGACTGAAGAGTAAACACTTTGCTACTTATCTGATTTGTCTTTTACTACATTTTATTTGTGATGCAATAGAAAGTATTAATTCCCATGGCTATTCATTTTTCTTATTTTTCTGAAGAAATGAGTAAAGTTTCCACCTCTTGTAACACTTGTTCTAAGTGTTCAATTATAGAGATTTTAACTGATGAGATTGCAGAAAATTATTTTAAAAGCCTGAAGTACTAGAACCACTGATTGCCTTTTTTTAAGTTGCAAGTATTTGTTTCTAAAAATATTTTACAAATGAGGAGAGAGGTTAGATAATCATCTCTAAGCCTTTTTTGTCAAACCAAACTGTTTATGCTAAAACATACAATTGCTGTTGTCCTTGAATCATTGAGTGTGTTATCTATTTTATGTGAAGTGGGCATAAAAATTGTATCAGGCACATTTTAAACAAACATACATTAATGATTATTTTATAAAGTTTGCTAAACAAAGAAAGCATCTTATAAGTATGTTATTGTTATATGCAATGTCTTCTAAGTAGGAATAAATAGGTTAAAATATCCTTTTCACCTGTTTAACAGCTTGGTTGCATATTAAATCACTTATTATTTATAGTAGTTTATTATTATTTATATATACAATTTGATTATTTAAAACTAAGAAGGAATACATAGCATAATTCTTCTGCATGCATAATGATATTCAAGTTTGTCTCCTTTCTCTTTTAGACATACATCTTTCCTGAAGTTGCTTTCTATGAAAAACAGAAACATGCACCAAAAACTTTCTATTTAGTTTCTTAACTGCTCAAAATTAACAGTGAAAAAATTTTATTTTAGTCAAAATTAAAAACTTAATTCCAATTTAAAACTTTAACAGACATATTTATTAATACACCAGCTTTTCACATTCTATCTATTGACTTCTAGCTTCATAAAGTCTCCTATGTGTCCTATGAGTGTAACTGAAATTGAATACTTCATTTCTCCTATAGCTATAACAAGTTCAACACAATACTTGTTTTCAGTGAAAATTTTTTCAAGATCATTTAACGAACAACATAAATTAAATGCTTTTAAGTGCTTTTGGATTTTTTTAAGTTAATATTTTGGAGTATTTGAAAAGGCTTTTCCTTATGAAAAGTCAGATACGCATGCAATGAAGACAAAAAGAGAAATTAAATCAAAACCTCTGAAGCTATGATTTTTTAAAAGTGACATTGAAAAAGTCCTTTCATGTATCCACTGCCAGATTTTGTTTGGGTGCACAGGAAAGGGAATAAAAGATAATAGTTTCAGCACCTGAATACAAAGAAAATATTTGCATTCCTCAGAAAAAATTTTATTAAAAACTAAATTTAAACTCCCTAAGTAAGAACTTTGTAGAAACTGAAAAAGACAATGACAGAGTCTGTATTATGTCCAGGCTAGTTACTCTCAGCTACTTTCACTGCAACTAGAGAAAATAACCTCCTGACTGACTAACTGATTAACTGGATTTGCTTGTGTTTCAGAGCCGTTATTTCATATTCTGAATCCGTCTCTGCCTTCTTTTGTTGTTCCATTACTGTAATAAGAAAAAAAGCAAAATTAGCTTCTTGACTCTTGAATTGAAGGAAAAGGGTATGAAAGGATCAATAAGCATTACCAGAAAATAATAATTTTTACACAAAACTTTCAATGAAAATATTATTCTGAACAGGACTAATGACAAAGAAGGAGTTTCACAAATTGTGAAGATATGTTAAAACTTCCCAAAAACCAAGGAGCTTCTATAGCTTTTTATCCTTCCTGTTGCTGGTGGCCAAACACACAGAAAGTTAAATAATCTTTTGAAAAATATATGGACGCCAACTACTGAGTTTCAATCAGCAGTTAGTGACTTGGAAGCTGTATATAAAATCAAAATGACATAATAAAACAGACCTCCATGTTACCTACATCATCTATCACTCACATCTCACATAATTCAGAATTTTAAAATCTTCCCCTTGGTGTATTCCTATCTCTGCACAAACATTCTAGCTCTCCTGTTCAGGGTACCTCTCACACAGGTGGTGCTGGAACACTAACCCATGCATCTCACAGCAGCTGACAAGCATCTGAGAGCAAACACAGTATACATCACTCAGAGCTCACCTGCTCTAGCAGCCTGTAGAGAAACACTTCTGAATCCTCTGAAAACCCAAAGGAAAATGCTGATTATATTTTCTGCACGAGTAAAGTATACCTAGAAACTTCTCTTTTTAGATGTAGTATTACACAATATTACAAAGCTAGTACTATGAAGTTTTGCTGCTTGTTGTTTTATCTTGCTCCAATTCTATTTATTTGTGTTAAATTAAGAGCTGAGTGGTAATTGAGTTATGGTATAATATTTCACACCTTGTGAATTTGACAACACTCAGACTCCAGTGTTGTACCTACTCATGCACAAGGTGTGAATTATGGCTTCATTACTCACACCCTGTCATTTCTCATTGTTTAAGCATTACAGTGAGGTCAAACAGAAAGATGTATTTTTTTTAAGTTTTGCTTCTGTCAATTAAAATTCACTTTGGATGTTTCACAGTAATAGCTTGTCATCAAAAGAATAAAATATTTAAGAATAAACAATTCTTTTTATATTTTAGAAGTGCTCAACTCTTGGCACCGAAGTCCAAGATCATAGAATCGTAGAATAATTTGGATTGTAAGTGACCTTAAAGACCAGACAGTTCCAACACCCCTGACATGGGCAGGGTCAACTTCCTCTAGATCAAAGATTGTATTCATCCTAAGTGTGATCAGTTCACTGACATTCCAGCTACACAGGCAGGTTTTCGGACAAAGATTAGCACCTCCAACCGGCAGTTCAGATCTAGTTGTCTTTCATAACTTATCTGAATAACAATATTAAGAGGATAATATTCTAATTCACTGACAGGAATGATCATGGATTCCAATTCTCTGCTCTGAAAGAAGCACAAGTAACTTGGAAAAAATACTTGAAGCTGTCTTTGTGATTAGATATTATCTATTAGGAAAGTACTAATTTAAATTGTTACTGCATTTCTTTTCAAATACTGACATATTACTATATTTTATTTTCTTTCCTGGTGTTGTTTTCCATCATTGCAACTCTGAATATGAACGTCCTGTGCTTTTTTTTTCTACAGTCATCACAATCTACTTGCCAATGAATTATGTTTTTAAAACTAACAAAACCTCCTTGATTAGAAAGAAGGAATTATCATCTAGTCAGTTAAAACTGTTCTAATACGCAACCAAGAAGCCTGGAAAGTTCATATAGGAAGAAATGGAAACTTTTAAAACATGTGCTTTTAAAAACTTCATGCCAAGGTTGGGAGAAGGAATGTGTTTCTGATTGTGTCAAGTCTCAAAAAAAACCCAAAAACATTCTAAACATTAAGAGAATAAATTTTATGAAAATATTGCATAACTTCCTTCATAAATGTATTTCAAGATAATTTTACATACCTTGCAAATGTTGAAAATTCTTTTGTCAATGTATATATTCCATTCTGGGATGATTTCTGGTTGTTATGAAAATAAACTATGAAAATAGTAATTTATTTCTGTTTTACTTGGACATTTATTTTGGAGGAAGGGGTATTTAATTTCACTTTTTTCAAAGACCTATATAACTATGGAAATGGAGACATAATGAAAAGATTGTCTTCTTCAGGTGCTCTAGATTTAAAAATCTGGCAACAAGTTACACAAGAAAAAGCAGGTTTGATTTTTTTTTTCCCAGGATGCACCAGTACTAAAATCATCTCATGTTCGAGCATTCAGTTCCACTATATGGCTCATCTTGTGCTTGAAAACAATCAGGCACATTTTCGGGCCATTGTGGTTTTCTCCCGTTTTTAGGATCCCCCTCTCCTTATGTGCACTGCCATAATTTGTCTCAAGACCACAATCTGTGCTCTACTAGTCTTGTTCTTCCATCCCCTCAATGTTCTTGAGCTTCAGTGTTTTGTGGTCACTCCTGCCAGGACTGTTGTCTTTTTCATATCCCCAAGAAGCTCTTCCTTAAAGCGTAGTACCCAACAGTACTGATGGAGTAATGATGGGACACACTTCTTTCATCAGTAGACCAAATTTTATATTGTAAGGTTTATGACCAGTGCTTGATCTCCATGTACCTCTTATTTAAACTGTGTTCAACATGACTGTATCTTGCTTACTGTGAAGACATTAAAAAGGAGAACAGTATCCCAGCAAGAATTTTGCCTGTGGTATGTCAAGAGGTCAAATTGCTTCATTTTCTTCTTTGCATTATCCACTATGTATGTATGTATACAAAGATTTAATTAGGCCTTTAAACTGCAGTATTGTGCTAAAAGGACATGCTGATTAGCTGCAATGACACTTAAATCCTTCTAAGATAAAATGTCATTATAGTTTAATAATAGTCCTGCATCATTCCCTGTGCTTAGTTTCACAGTTACTGAAATACTGGAGCTTCTGTTTGGCCGACAATGAAGACAGAAAGTTTTTTAAGCACCCTAAATCCTCTTCTGATTTGATGTGACTTAAATGTATGTCTCTGATTTACAGTTACTAAGCCACATTTTCAGCTGATGTAAATCAATGTGACTTGCTGTTTACCTCAAATAATGATCTATTCCACACATTGCAGTTTCTGAAATGAAGCACAGAGAAGTCATCTGTATGATATGCATTATTGACTACTTTACACACAATAAATCAAAATTAATATTAAACATTGTATTGCATAAAAAATGAACTCACATCCTTTTGTAAAAAAGAGGAATCAGATGTCTAATTACATAGAAATTAAAACATGATTCTTTCAATCAAAGCATTGAACACTCTGAAGGATGACATTGGCGTAAGGCCATTGTTTCTCTGAGGCTTTCTTTCCCTATTTTACTGAATCCTCCTTTTCCTCACTCCTATAAAAACATATACATGTTCATTAAGCTTTTATCCTGCCTGGAATGGACTCCTCTGATTCTTCCATTCTAAATCAGATGGCAGAGTTTTTTCCTCAGCAGGTAGGACAAATTCAACTGTGCAATGTCCATCACTTAATGACTGCTTGAATACAATAGCCTTTAAAGGTCACTCTTAAAAGAAAATGTCATAAAACCATAGAATAGTTTGAGTTAGAAGGGACCTTGAAGATCATCTAGTTTCAAGATGCCACAGTCACGGACACCTTCCAGTACACCAGGTTGCTCATTGCCTCATCCAGTCTGGTTTTGAATGCTTCCAGGGTTGCAGAATCCACAAGTTCTCTGGGCAACCTGTCTAGTGTCTCACCACTCTCACAGTAAAGAATTTCTTTCTTATATCTCAACTAAATCTACCCTGTCTCTGAAGCCATTTACTCTTGTCCTATCACTGTATGCCCTTGTAAAAAGTCCCTCTCGTGCTTTCCTGTAGGCCCTCTTCAGGTAGTAGAAGGCTTCTGGAAGGTCTGTGTGGATCCTTCTCCCCTCCAGGCTGAACATCCCCAGGTTTCTCAGCATGTCTTCAAAGGAGAGGTGTTCCAGCTGTATGATCATCTTCACGGCCCTCCTCTGGACTTACTCCAGCAGATCCAAGTGAGTCTGATGTTGGGGGCTCCAGGGTTGGACATGGTACTCCAGAGAGCAGACTAGACAGGGAGAATCACTTCTTTTTACTCCCTTGTCACATATGTTTTGATATTGTTGACTTTCTGGGTTGTAATTGCACATTGCTCAGTCATGTTGAACTTGTAAGATGGCGCTTGCTCTGGTGCACAGTAGGATTCCATTCAACCTGTATCCATGTTTGTTGTTTTTTTCCTTTTCTGTGAAGCAGCTACTGGCTGAATGCACTTCTTTTCCTCTGCAGAACTGAATGTGATCTTCCTTCTTCCACTATGAAGAGAACAAAAGGAAATGAGTTGGGAGGAAGTCTTTAACCTAGTCAGAGCACTGCTATACTTCTAAAGGAGTAAACAAATGAGCTCAGAAGTGGAAGAAATGTTGGGAGAAAAGGACATCTTTGTACAGTTCTTTCTTTCTTTCTTTCTTTCTTTCTTTCTTTCTTTCTTTCTTTCTTTCTTTCTTTCTTTCTTTCTTTCTTTCTTTCTTTCTTTCTTTCTTTCTTTCTTCCTTTCTTCCTTTCTTCCTTTCTTCCTTTCTTCCTTTCTTTCTTCCTTTCTTTCTTCCTTTCTTTCTTCCTTTCTTTCCTTTTTCCTTTCTTTCTCTTTCTTTCTTTCTTTCTTTCTTTCTTTCTTTCTTTCTTTCTTTCTTTCTTTCTTTCTTTCTTTCTTTCTTTCTTTCTTTCTTTCTTTCTTTCTTTCTTTCTTTCTTTCTTTCTTTCTTTCTTTCTTTCTTTCTTTCTTTCTTTCTTTCTTTCTTTCTTTCTTTCTTGCTTTCTTTCTTTCTTTCTTTCCTTCCTGATGGAATATGCTGCCAGATCCTGAGCCAACACCATATGGAGAATACAGGTAAATCTATTACCATAGCCATTTTTTATTTAAATATAAGTGTTTGGAGGCACAGAGAGAAAGAGCAAAAAAATCCTACCTCCTGCATTTGTCTTACCCAATAGTCCCCCATTTTTTATTGTTTCTGCTGTGCAGCAGCCCGGATTTGATCCTTTGTAATATTTATGATATTCATGAGCTCACAGCAGCGTGTCTGATTTTCTGCAGATTTCCCAGTGCCTGAGAAATGACATCACCTTTATTTCTTTCTCTCAGAGAATATGCTGTTGTTGGCCTAAATCCTCATGCTTTTCTGAACCCGATTAGACCTTCATGAATAACTTCGGAGTATACACAGCATTAAAATCAATGTTCTGCTTGCAAAGAGGTTGCAATTTGCACTACTGTCTACTTACCTTCCTGCATGTATACAGGCTTTCACTGAATTAATTCTTTACAAAATATCATTAAATATTGCCCTGTACAGGTAAAAAGCCTTTACAATAATCAAACAATTTTATACAGCAACATCATATTCAGAAATAATCACCATACTACTTCAAATCAAATTTGTATCTTTCCAACATTTTCCATGAGTTTTCCTAAAATTAGACCAAGTCAATCATATTGCTTTCTGTGATTGTGCAGCAAACACAAAAACTAGTTGACTAACTTGCTAGCCATGGAATTAGGGTGAAATTATTGCAACAGTTATAATGCTAAATCCTGACCTTTCTGATACAGGGAAGGTCTTTTTTCACTTTATGTGTATAATGATAGGGATAAGAGGACTCAATACATTACCAGGTCTCCTGCTACGGTCGTAAGTAATGGTAAAGAACGAAGGAATAGACAAACCACTTTCTTGGTAAAAATATCTGCTTCCTACTATAAAAATCTCCAGGGCATGTTGCAGTATTGTGCCATTTTTCCGTTCTTTCAAGCAGGAACAAAATGTATAGTTACACCTTTTGCTGATTACAGCACATACAGAAGGTAAGTGATGGGCACAGAGCATAAAATACATCCGGCATCAATTTAATATAATGTTTAGGGCCTCATTTCACAAGCGAAGCTTTTTTCTCCTATGTCTTTTTTTATGAAGAAAGACACGACACTGATGAATGTTTTCCTGTCTCCATCACAATATCAATGGAACAGGGCCCAAGACAGTGTTACACCATGCTTGATTAATTTGAAAAAGGGCACTTTAAAGTGCTTATGGTCTTTTTATTACATGCCAAAAATCTTGGTAGAAAAAAATTAATTTTGGGGAATTGATTTGTAGTTCACAGCACAAATCTGATCCCCATCCCTATACATGAGTCATAGATGGGTGAAAGGACAACCTATGCAGGTGTAGAAACCAACAGATCTTGGTGTCCAGGTAACCTTAATAGACAGTTCTGCTTGAACTAGTCCAAAGCAAGTAATTCAAATCAAGCACCAGATCAAAAAGGCAGAACATTTATTTTTTATATTATTATCAGTTGGGAAGGGCAGTGGAAAATGCAGTAATATAAACTAAGATATTAATATAGAGATTATATATAAGAAATACAAAGTAATTATATATAAATTAATAGATCAGAAAACCTAAAAGCTTTGAAAGAAAAAAGAAAAAATACTTCTATATATCAAATATATCTGCTAGAGCTTATCCAGCTCTGCTAAGCTTCTCTGTTTCCTTTCAACAAGTTGCCCCGACTATCCAACCAGGTAACAATTTTGCATTTGAAGCATGCAATCATTCACAAACACTTTCCAAAATCTTGTCAAAAGAGATGTTTATTGACACAATTCCAGAAAAAAAAAAATGTTTCCAGGTGTGTTTAATGAATGTCTGCTTGTATATTTTAAGTCAGTAACTGCTTCAGAGAAACCAGCTCTGAGAAATTGGCTTCACTGCAGTCAGTGGAATCAGGATTTCAAGATGAGGGAATAAAAGCTACAGCTATGACTGTTGGGGGGTAGATGTAACCTGCATTTAATAATCTGCTTTTATTTTCTATCCACAGCTTTTTTGGTCATTCTTGTTTTCATGTACAACCTCAAGCTTCTAGACAGATAGGTGGGTTAACCTTTGGGGATGCCTCTTCCATATTCAACCTCATTTTAATTAAGATATCAAGACATATGTATATGTTCTAAACTGCAAAGGCAAGCAAGTTGACTAGGAAGATGTGTTATTTCTGAATGCATGTAGAAGTTCTGTTTTTGCAATTTGTACATAGTGATGACATTTTACTTAAGATTACTGAACTGTTAATTTTGAAAGCTTTTCAGTTACAAGAAAACTTGTTATATATATGTTATATAACATAAATGAAAAATTATATAAGTGCTAAATCTTATGAAATGCCAAAATTAATGAATTACAAGGTAGATAGTAATGTGAAACACAAAAATATGTACCCATATACATATGAGGAAGGGTTCCTTATTTTCTCCTATTGTCATTTTTTCCCCCATTTTTATCCGTAGCCATAAGCAGGTATAAATATTGACCAGGTTTTTCAAATTTGGATGAAGGTTTTAGACTCTTCCATTAAGACATGTCTGATTTTTATGGAACAACTTTTGGCACTTCATGGACGATATGCCTTGATAAGGGGTTTTTGAGATGGCTTGCAGGGATAGTATTATGAATTCTTGGAAACTGAATGACCATAGATCATAGAATCTTTTAGGTTGTAAAAGACCTTTAAGGTCATTGAGTCCAACCACTAACACAGGATTGCCCAGTCCACCACTAAACTATGTCCCCAACAGGCACATCTATATATCTTTTAAATACCTCCAGAGACAATGACTCAACCACTTTCCTGGGTAGCTTGTTCCAGTGCTTGATAATCCTTTCAGTGTTTCTTCTTGTCTTATTGCCTGTTACCCGAAAGAAGAAACTGATCTCCCATCTGGCTACAGCCTCCTTTCAGGCTGTTTTAGAAAATGACAAGATCTTCCCTGAGCCTTCTTTTCTCCAAACTAAAAAGCCATTCCTTAACAGACTTGTGCTCCAGAGCCTTCACCAGCTCTGCTGTCCTTGTCTGAACAGGCTCCAACATCTTAACATCTTTCTTGTCCTGAGTGTCCTGAAACTGAACACAGGATTCAAGCGGCAGCTTTACCAGTGCTGAGTACAGGGGATGATCGCTGCCGTAGTGCTGCTGGCCAGTTCTGACCCAAGCCAAGATGCCATTGGGTTTCTTGGCCACCTGGGCACACTGCTGGCTCATATTCAGATGGCTGTCGACCAGCACCCACAGGTTCTTTTCCACCAAGCATCTCAGAGGTCTGAGTATCAGTCCTGGAGAGCTGGTCTTGTTGTTAAAGGCTGAGACAAAGACCACATTAAGTACCTTAGGATTTTCCCATTCTTTGTGTGTATTCATAAGGGATGGAGATTTGCCTTAGCCCTTAATTTGCTGCTAATATGTCTATAGAAACATTCCTAATATTTTTATTTCTCTGGTTTGCCTCATTCAGAAATGTGTTTGTGAGAGACTCTTCCTGGCTAAGAAATGGGTAGATAGCTGGGCCCAGAGAGTGGTGGTGAGTGGTGCTGCATCCAGTTGGCATCCAGTCACTAATGGTGTCCCGCAGGAATCAATGTTAGGCCGCAGTCCTGTTTAATATCTTCGTTGATGATCTAGATGGGGGTGTTGAGTTCACTATTAACAAATTTGCAGATGACACCAAATTGGGGTAATATTGATCTGCTGGAGGGTAGGAGGGTTCTGTCGAGGGACCTAGACAGGCTGAATAAAGACCAGTGACATGAAGTGCAACAAGTCAAAACTTTAGGTCTTACACTTTGGCCACAATAATCCCATGCAGCACCACAGTCTGGGGACAGAGCAGATGGAAAGTAGCCCAACAGAAAAGTACCTGAGGGTGCTGGTTGACAGCCTGCTGAACATAAGCCAGCAGTGTGTCCACATATCCAAGAAGACCAATGGCATCCTGGACTGTATCAGGAATAGCGTGGCCAGCAGGACGAGGGAAGTGATTGTATCTCTGTACTCAGCACTGATGATGCCATGTCGTGAGTACTGTGTCGGTTCTGGGCTCTTCAAGTCAGGAAGGACTTAGAGGTGCTGTAGTATGTCCAGAAAAGCACAGAGGAACTGGTGAAAGGGACAGAAGCACAAGTCCTGTGAGGAGCAGCTGAGGGAGCTGGGGTTGTTTAGCTTGGAGAAGAGGAGGCTCAGAGGCCTTTTCACTCTACAATTGCCTGAAGGAAGATTGTCAGCACATGGAGGTCGGTCTCTTCTCCCAGGCAACTGATGACAGGATGAGAGGACGCAGTCTTAAACTATATCAGGGGAGGTTTAGGTTGGATATTGGGGAGAAATTGTTCAAAAAAAAGGTGAATAGATATTGAAATGGACTCCCTAGGGCGGTGGTGGAGTCACCATCCCTGTAGCTGTTTAACGAAAGACTGGACATGGCACAAGGTGGCATGAAATCATCAGTAAGACTCCATCTCAGAGGAAAAAAAAGTGTATTTGAAGTTTTAAGTTAAAGAAGAAAAGAATTTACTGCCATTTATGTGACCAGCTGTAGTGGTTTAACCCAGGCTGAGTGCCAGGGGCCCACTACAGCCACCTTCTCACTCCCCCTTGCCCAGCTATAGAGGAGAGAGAGAATATAACGAGAGGCTTCATTATTCATGATAAGGACTACAGCAGATTCTTTCTTAATCACCGTCACAGGCAAAACAAGACTCCATGTGGGAATGATAGTCAAATTTATTACTAACAAGATCAGAGCTAAGAGTGAGAGACTAAGACACCTTTTACCCCCCACCCCCTCCTTCTTAACATCCAACCTATTCTCCCGCAGCGGTCAAGGGAAAAAGACGAGGNCTCCCCACAGGCTCCACTTTGGGTCTCCCACGGGCTACAGCCTTCCCCAGCATCCACCTGCTCTGACGTGGCTCCTCCACGGGCTACAGGTGGATCTCTGCACTCCTGTGGTCCTCCATGGGCTGCAGGGGCACAGCTGCTTCACCATGGTCTTCCCCATGGGCTGCAGCTGGATCTCAGCTCCGGCACCAGGAGCATCTCCTCCCCCTCCTTCTTCACTGACCTTGGTGTCTGCATTGTTGCTCACAAGCTCTCACCCTGCTCCTCTCCGGCAGCCAGCTTCATTTCCAACTACCTTTTTTTTTTTTCTTCCTTCTTAAATATGTTATCACAGAGGCATTCTGTCAACTACTGATTGGCCTGGCCTTGGTCAGCAGCGGGCCCAGCTTCTTGAAGAAGCCTCTCCCTCAGCCCCCCCCACTGCCACCAAAACCTGGCCACAGAAAAACCAATACACCAGTATTTGCAGTCAGGCCTTCTAGAGAAGTAGACGAATTGAGTGTGTTTAGAAAAATGGGCTATTTACTTCTTCCTATCCCATTGTCTAGTTTACAGAATCACTGTATTTAACTGTGCTTGCTGAAAGCACAGTGGAATGATGTGTTGACTGCTACATTCAAAGGATTTTTTGTAGGAATCCTTTAGATAAACAGTTTGAAGACCATTCTATTTGCATGAGAAGTGTGAAGGAAAAATAATTTCTGAAGGCTCCAAAAGCAAAAGGTAGATTTGTCCTGGTTTTGATGATTTTTCTATAACTCAGAGAGCTGGAACTGCGTAAGAGTTGTCTGGGTCTTGGGAATGCCACTGAATTTTGTTTACTAATGTCATTGAAAACTGACTTTTGCTTTTAATTTCTTTCCATTTTTTAATGTAAAGAAATTCCTGACAGAGAATATAGCAAATGTTTTCAACTTCAGTCCTTGTCAAGTCTTCAATAGTTTTGTCTTCTTGTTTCAGAAAATGAATATACACAACGTTCTCATTTGTCTGCTTGATAAATACGCCTGAATGCTCAATAACTTGTCTTTGAAATTAACCTGTCAGAGTAATCATGATACAAATATAATGATGAAACATTACTCTGCTCTAAAGATGAATTTCTGTAACAGTTATAACGGGCCTCTGGGGTGTTATTGATTGATGAAGCAATACTTCAATAGAAATTGAACTAATTTATGTGCAAGCCTACACAGAAAAATCTACATAGTCTACTATGTGCAGATTCATTTGTCTAACAATCAACAAAATCATGAAGGTTGTCGACTTTGATTTGTGTTTGGTTAAGAGACATATGTCAAAATGATGTATACATTAACATACAATACAATGAATATATGCATGCACATGTGTATCCTGTTTCTGCATTGTGCATTATTTCTTGCAGTGTTCCACATTAAGATAAGAAGCACTTAGCTTTGCAAATATCTGTCAGCTAATTATTAAACTAAAATTAATGTTTTTGTATACCGACAAATTTTACACAGTGAAGAAGCTATTAAATACATACTGCCAAATTTCAATGCAGAACTGTATTTTCTCTAAATGAATGTAAAAAACCTGTAAAGTTAATCCCAGTATTCCTTACCTGATTGAAAAAGTAGAGGAACTTTAATATGCAACATATTTGAAGAAATGAAACAAAGACACACAGTCTTAAAATAAACCTGTGAAACAACTTTTAAAAGATGTTCTTACAAAAAGAGAGAAAATGAAAATATACAGATAGGTAAATCAGGTAGTATGATTATATGTAGTCAATTTATTTGGGGTATTTTTGTTTGGTTTGGTTTGGCTTGGTTTTGAGTGGTTTCATCACTGTCGTTTTTACAATTCCTTCCTATGTAAGCCTATCTGAAAGTGTAGGAATCTATGAATGATTAGTTTCCTAGAAACATAAAAAAGAGTTTTGCAAGATTCTAATTTGAATTGAAGTAAATCATGTCCTGAACCCAATAACTAAATTGACCATGTTTCAACTGATAGGAAGGGAACCTGAAATGGCTTCTCTGTTACACAAGTGTACACCATAAGACATGCATATTTTGTCATGCTCCTTTCATTCACTGTTTTATTCTTTACACCTTGGTTTTCAACAGATGTACTAGATTCATGATTGACTCAAAGTGCTGTTATGTGACAATGCAGCTGTTCTATGAGGATAACATAGAATGAGTGTTTTAATGGCATTGCATTGTCTTGGAAGCATAGAGACATTTTTTTTGTCAATTAGCTACAAACTGATAATTATTCCCTTCAAAAATTAAAAATGATAGAAGATTATTAGCAAGTGGTTTCTTGCATACATATACATAAGTGTGTGCGTATATATATATCTGCATGGAATTCAAAAGCAAATCTCTTCGTACAATTAGGATGTTCAAGTAGGAAGGATAGTACCACATTTAAGTATGTGTGAAAATAGGAGTCAAAGGTAAAGTGAATTTGTTCCTAATTTTGCTTTCCAAAAGACATATAGCTGTGGTAGGTTTTATTTAAATAGGTTCATATTTTTTGTGGTATTGCAATTAAAATGAAAAGACCTTTTAGCAGGATTCCAATCAGTATCTGAAACACCTTGTCATTTACTTGAATTTATCCAGGAGTTCATCACAGTTGCTCCTATTTAATACCGAATGTAGTGGGAATGCTGTGTACTGAACTACCTAACTGTTTTCTATTTTACTATAATGCTTTGGAAAGAAGCTATTATTTTCTGAGAAGAGGAAGAAGCATATATTAATTTTCCTATAATTACAATCACCAGTTCTTTAGACTCACAAATTACCTTTTTTTCCCTTTGATCGAAAGAATTTTAGATGCTCTGAGACTTCAAACTAAAATTCTCATTAGCTCAGATTGTGTATATTTTGAGTAACTTCATTCATCAATATATTTTAAGGAAAAATCTGATTGTAGTATTATTGGGAAGAGATTGGTTTGCTTGAATGATTTATTTTGGGTTTGAACATACAATAATCTTTATTTTTATATTATAACCATTTCACAAAATTTAGGGACAAAATAATTAAGGGCAAAAGTTGTCCTTACTACTTTCAAGAAATAAGCCATTGGGCATGTGTCTCAGTCAAATACTCTTATTCCAAATTCTTCACATACAGCCATGTACAATATCAGGCAAGTTATATATATGTTCAGTAGGAAAAGCTAATCTTATATCAATATTTTAAAAATATTTCCATTCACTTCCACAAATTTTTATCTTCTTGAACTCTCTGGCTTACAGATATGGGTGGTAGCTGAATTTATACACAATTTGCAAAAGTTTCCTTCAATTAGATTTTAAAAGTCATGTGTTTAAAGCTGTCCTCTGTATTCTCATTATTTTACTGTTCATTTTATGACCCTCATATATGCCATGGTTTAACCCCAGTCAGCAACTAAGCCTCATAGCCGCGTACTTACCTCCCCTCAATGTGATGGGGGACAAAAATAGAAGGGTAAGTGAGAAAAGTCATGAGTTGAGATAAAGAGATGCTAATAAGTAAAGCAGAATCTGCACATGCAAGCAAAGCAAAGCAGGGAATTCATTCAGTACTTTCCATGGACAGACAGGTGTTCAGCCATCCCCAGGAAAGCAGGGCTCCATCACACATAATAATTACTTACGAAATAAATGTCATCATTCTGAAGTTTTCCAATTTCCTCTTCTCTCAGCTCTGTATACTGAGTATGATGTCATATGGTATGGAATATTCATCATTTCAGTTGGAGTCTTCTGTCCCAGCTGTGTTCTCTTCCATCTCCTTGTGCATCCCCAGCCTAGTTGCTGAAGGTGGGGGTGAGCAGCATAAAAGGCCTTGATTCTTTGTAAATGCTTCTCAGAATCATCTAGCATGTCGCTGTATTGTCAGCACCATTTAAAGCACAAACCCAAAACATAGCTCCATAGTAGCTTCTACAAAAAAAATTAACTACATCAGCCCAAATCACCACAACATATTAAAAAATACTGAAGAAATGTGTGTGTGTCTTCAGTGTTCCTTGTCAATCAGGCTGAAGCACATTATTTTGAACAAATAAACACAGATATTTAATAAAATCTTTCAGTTTCTCCACCTTGGGAAATGGAGACATGACAATAATGGTGGTTTTCTTACTGTGGGGGTTTGAGGGGTGCTGGAGTCTCTCTTGTGGAGTTGTCGGGGGGAAGGGCTTTGGGTCTCGGGGTAGTCTTGGGCTTTGGGAGGGGGGAGAGTGTGTAAGGTGTGCCCATTTACCTTATCTGTGTAAAATCCTGTTTTCGTTAAGGGGGGGGGGGGGGGGGGGGGGCGGTGCGGG